>CP135538.1:5620172-5640797 GCA_032402905.1 Khaya senegalensis | reverse complement strand
CTTTTTATTATCATAATAATTAAATAAAATTTATTATTATAATAAATCTAAAAATATAATTAAAAATAATTTATTTATTTATTTATATTTTAATCCCTAAACTTTTAAAAATTACAAAATAACTCATGTACTTTTAGAAATTATAAAATAGTATTAATATTTCTAATTTTATAAATTGGTTCAAAATTTTTAAAATTTTATTTTTTTATTCATAATTTTTGACATTAAGAATTTATCCCAAAAATTTAAAAACTTAACAATTAAGTTCTAAAACTTAATTATACATAATTTATCCTTAATTTTTTAATACTATAAAATGTGTAACCCATTAGATTCTTTCTTATGTTGATAATGGAAATAGTTATAGATTTCTTAAGTTCAGATAAATTAATTTAATTAATTTATTATCAATTAATTTTTTGATTAAGAAACTAATTTTCATTTATCAAAAGCAACATCTAACAATAAATCATGACCTACAATTAAGAAAAATTACTAATTTTAGTAAAATTTATTCTATATATAATTACCATATGATTCAATCATTTTGTCTTATACATATTTCATTTATGATTTTAGAGTATAGAAAATGTTTACTGTATTAAATCATAGTCATTAAAAATATTTTTTAACTTAAGTTAATAATATAATTTTAAAGTTTCTAAAATTATATTATCACTTGCATCAAAATAGCATCACTTAGAATATCAATTTTATGTTATCCAAAGTAACAAATACTATATTAATCTCTCACAACATTTGCATGCTTTTAGTATTGTCTAATCATTACTCTATGTGCAATCTCACTATAGATAATGGAGGCTTAATATCAAAACATATATAATCCACATACAAGATACCATAAAGACTTCAAATCTAAAGATCATTAATACAATTATAACTTAAAGAAATCTCATAGATAAGTGGATAATACTCTATATGGGTTCTCAAAAGGGTTAGTTCGATATACTTATTCTCTAATAACCATTCATATATTAGACTACGTAAACACCTTTACTAGTAGCTAATGAGATCAACTACTTTCGTTCTCTAAGTAGGAAACATAATATAGACTGATCCAAGCTAAATTTATTAATATTATAGTGTTAATAATCTTACGATCGGAAATATTTAAGAACAACAAGATTTTATAAATTTAAATTAAATCCTCTTATTCTCATTCTAAGAACTTTATTTTATAAGTAGTCAATATTTATTATAGACAAAACTTACAAATAAAATGTCAATTTCATTAATAATATATAATTATATATTTGTCCCTACTAAATGTAGGGCACATAACCAACTGTAGGCAACAACACCTAATAGGTTAATTTTTTAAATTGATAATAAGTGCTCAGCCCATAAAATAGGATTATGCTTTACAAGTGCTATGACTTCCTTAATTAATACAAAATCTTTTGGATAAATTAATAATGAATCCTATGCCAAGAACAAAACCTTAAGGTATTAAATTTTTGGGTTGTCAAAGAGAACAATATGGTACTAGTTGGATTGGATCATTATATTTCATAGGAATATTAATCACTTAAATGACTAAATCCTCGTAATTATTCTATATCTTGTAAGAATTTTAAGATCAATAATAAAAATTAATTTTCTTATTTTTGTGATACATGCCAATATGGTAAAAACAATAAATTGACACTTAAAACTAGTAAAATCAAGACCAAAAAATCATTTGAAATCTTTTATTCAAACCATTAAAGACCTACTTTAATAATTTTTGAAAATGAGTTCAAATACTACATAGCAATCGAAAATGAGAAAATTAAAAGAAAGTATAGGTATACCACAAAAAGAGAGCTCATAGTACTTGCTCAAACCAATCTTCCACAAAAATTCTTGTGAGAAGCGTTTGAAATCTCACTTCTTCTAATAATTAGAATATCTACATTGACACTAGGCAACTAGACACCTTATGAAAGATTTCATAAAAAAAAAACCAACATAACTATTCATTCCTAAGAAATTTTGAAAGATTTCATAAAAAATTTTGACCCAATGACTAAAGAAATCAAGTTCTAACAATAAAAATTTTAGCCTTACAATTCATTAATCACGCAACGAAAGTATAAGAAAAAAAAATTTTGAACACCAAAAGAAAATTTTTTTAATAAATTCACAAAGTTCTCAAAAAATCAAATAAAAAAATTGTTCACGATCTTTAATAAGTAAAATTTAATCTCTAATTGTCTTTACAATGTTGTTTAAATCCCTTTAATTTAAAACAATTAGGAATAAAATTTTTAAAATAAATAAAAATAATAATTAATTAAAATATATACCTATATAATATTTCTAAATACACAAGAAAACCTAATTAAAATATAATTTCATATTACAAAACAAGTTATATTTCTTCTCTTACCCTTGTAATTGGTTCAATTGGTACTTGGAAAAAATAAAAATAAAAACAAATTGTGAACTTAACGTTTATTCTCATCATTCATTTTCTCCTAAAAAAGATTTGACCTTGAATCATTACTGTAATATTGATAGCTTCACAATCAACATACATCTTTTGTATTCTATACTTTTTAGGCATAAATAGTATTGGAATTGCACATGAATTAATGCTCTCCCTCGCATACTCTTTAGTCATTAACTTCTTAACTTGCCTTTAAAGCTCATTTGTCTCTTTGGAATTACTCACGTAGACTGGTCGATTAAGTTGATCACTCACTAGAAATATTGTTCGAAAAGACATCATTATATTCCTATAATAATTTGAGCAAATAAATATTATATTTATGAAATAAGGGAAAGAATAAATAGATGAGAAAATTTTCTTGTTGCTTTATAAAGGAAGCAAAATAATAAAAGGTTTAATCTTATTAGACAAAGTAAGAAAATTAAAGTTAGAACAAATGGGTTTCATATCTTATCATTGACATAAGCTCATTCCAAAGCCTACAATACAAGCCTAAGCTTCACTCAAAAACATACCGTTTACCCTCTCTTCTTCCTTAATCACTCTACATGACAAACTAGGTCATTATGAGTATATTCCTCTTTTTCTTAATTTTTGATTGGTTTGCCAAGTCGTATATCTCTCACTTTAGCTAAATCAAAGGATATATTATCGTTTAGTATTTTTTATTGTTATTTTTTTGCTTCATTTCTAAGTTTAGTCATGTATATAAGTTGTCTAATTTTACCATTGTAGAGTAGGTTGCATAACCCAAAATATCCATTGAGGTTTAGCTAGAATAAAATCGATCAAAGTATTTTTTTTTTATATGTGGTTGTTGAAATCTTCACTAGTCATGCACCTGTTGAAGGTTTTAAAAGGGATAATGAGAATAATAATGTGGATGAAAAGGATAGAAAGTTAGTGTTTCATATAGGTAGATTTGCACCAACATTTAAAAGGTGTGATAGAGGTGTTAGAAAAGAACATATGGGCCAAGATATGAAAGATAAGAATTTGAAAAATATTAAGATGAAAATGCCTCTTTTTTCAAAAACAAAATCATCCGAAAGCCTACCATAATGGGAAAAAAAAGTAGAATTGTTCTTTGATTGCCACAATTATACAAAGGAGAAAAATGTTAAATTGACTATCATTAAATTTATCGATTATGCAATCATATGATGGAATTAATTTATATAAATAAAAAAAGAAATCATAAGAGACTTATTGAGTGTTGGGGTGCGTTAAAGGCTATTATGAGAAAGCTTTTTGTCCTTAACCATTATTATAAGAATTTGTATCAAAAATTGCAAAGCCTTACTTAACCATTTAAGAGTGTGAAGGACTACCACAAAGAGATAAAAATAGCCATGATTAAGGCCAATATAGAGATGGATAGAAAAACAACTATGGCTAGATTTTAAAATGGACTAAATTATAACATAACAAATGTGGTAGAATTGCAGCATTAAGTGAAGTCTAAGGATATAGTGCATATGGCTATGAAAGTGGAACGACAACTTAAAATAAAGAGAAATAGACTAGCTCAAAATTTTTGTTCATTTTCTTCATAGAAAACTAATTGGAAGAAGGATGATAAGGCTGTTTTTAAGTTCAAGCCCAAGCCACTCAAAGAAAAAGAAAAGGTGTTTAATAAAGACAAAAGTAAATCCAAAACTCAACTTGTAATCATAATATTAAATGCTTTTGTTATTTGGGTGTAAGACACGTAGCTTCTCAATATTTAAAAGAAAGATATGCTCTTGTGAGATGATGGGAAAGTGGAGACCGAAGAAAAAAGTTATGAGAAATAATGCCATCACTTAAAGATACTAGTGATGGTAGAATGGAGTTTCCAATTAATGGTGAGGCACTTGTTGCTAAACATGTATTGAGTGTGTAATACCCAAACTCATTAAAAACAAAATTTAGGCCCAAAATTTTTAATTTCTTTAAGCCCAAGTTTTTTGTTTTGGCCCATGTACTCTAATATATATGTGTGTGTAGATAAGTATGAGTTAAATTAAAAATTAGGAGAAGATTTTAAAATTCCCGAAAAGAGAGAAGAAGAAAAAGAAAAAGAAAGAGCAGAAGAAAGAAAGGAGGAAAGGAAAAAAAGAGAGAAAAAGAAAGGAAAATGAAGGGAAAACAAAGAAAAGAAAAAAAAAGGAAGAAATAAGCAATTTAAGAACAATGGAAGATAATTTTAAGGTAATATATTTATTTTTGTTTTATTTTACAAATAAAAATATTATATTTAGTGTAAAAATTATTGAAAATTAAAGAAAATAAATGTATTTTATTTTAATAGTTTAAAATTTAAATTATAACTATTTAGAATTCTTAAACTTCAGATTAATAGGTATTATGTTGAATTTGATAGTTTAATCCAAAAAAATTTCTCAAAAATTGTTAGAAATTAAATAAAAATATGTGAAATTATAATTGGAGGTAAAAATGCAACAATTATAAAAATTTTATTTTATTTTGTAAATTAAGAGTTTTATGTGCCAATAGTTGAAGATTTTATATCGTAATAGAAATTCTTATAATTTAGAGTAAGATTATAAATTTTAAAAATTTTTTACTTAAAGCGTAAATATTTTTAGAATATTTTGTAATTATTCATATTTTAGAGACTTTTTATAATTTGTCATTATTAATAATTTTGTATATATTTAGTTAAAATAATATATTAAGTTTTAATATAATAAGTTTGTTGTGATAATAGTTTAGAATTTCATGAATGATATTGGAAGTATTATAAAAATTTAAAATTTAAAATTTATAAGTTTACATTTGTAATACCCACATTTTAAAAAAAAATTGCCAAAATATCTAGAATTACAATCTTTTAGTTTATATTATTTTATTAAATATTAATTTACGAATCTTAATTCTAAAAGCATGCCAAAATATCCAAGTTAACGAGAAAGATAATGATCAACAAAGTGAAAACATCTTTCATACTAGATGCTATATCAATAATAAAGTATATAGTATGAATATTGATAAAGGAAGTTATGATAATGTAGCTAATAGCACTTTAGTTGAGAAATTAAGTTTACCCACCATAAAATATCCTAAACTTTACAATTTCAATAGTTGAATAAATATATGAAGGTACAAGTAACTAAGCAAATAATAGCTATTACTTGCTAAAATATGAGATATTCCAATAATGTATTGTGTGATATTGTCCTATACATGCAAGTCATATATTATTGGGTAGGCTGTCACAATATGATAGGAGGATCATTTATTTATGATGTGTTTAAAAATATTATAAAGATCAATTGAAATTAAGAAGAGGGAGTGAATTAAGGAGAGAAGGTGAGATCAAGAGTGTTAAAAAAGAAAAGAGTGTAGATACAAATTCAAAAAAGATTAAGAGTTTAAAAGAAAAAGAAAGTGAAAAAAAAAATTGTTGCAAGGAAAAAAAAAAGATTATGGTATTCAAACTTTTTTCCTTATACTTTTAGTTCATGATTAGTGAATCGTAAATTCAAAATTTTTATTGTTGAATCTTAACTCCTTTAATCATTGGGTCAAAATCTTTTAATTTGAATTTAAGCTTTTTTAAATTAAAGAGTTTTGACTCAATTAGTAAAGGAATCAAAAACTAATGGGAATGATTTATTACTCACAAACTAAAAGTAAAAGAAAAAATATTTGAACACTATAAAAAAGATCTCTTAATAAGTTTACAAAATTTTCTAAAAAATCAAAGAGAAAAGCAATTTTCACAATTTTTAATAATCTTTCCAATGTTTTTTAAATTCCCATATATAAAGTTTAAAATTAATATTCTAAACAAATAAGATTAAAAGTCCTAAAATTGAATAACAATTAAGAATAAGATCTTAAAATAAATAAATAAAAGTAATTAATTAAAATAGATATCTATGTGGCATTCCTAAGCACACTAGAAAACTTAATTAAAACAATACAAAAATATATATCAAACAAATTATACTTTCTCTCTTGTCAATGTAATTGGTTCAATTGGCCTTTTTGCTTTTATTTTTCTATATTCAAATTTATTTGTTTTTGTAATCCTAATAAAAATTGAATGAATAAAGAATAATATAAACAAAACAAGAATACACTATTTAACAAAAAAAGATAAAAGAAACAATACCAAGTGCCAGATGAACAATGCTCCAAATGAACAAATACCTAGAATAAGCAATACCCGTGATTAGTACTAATAAACAATTCTTGACCTTTTCTTATTTAATGAGAAACACAAATAAATTTAAAGATAATCAAATTTAATTTTAGAACTAAAATTCTAATACTAAATTGATACGAACTCCAAGAATATCAATATTGAAATATTAAAAATATTTTTTAAAACTCAACAATTTGAATTAAAATTCAAATTCCAAGAAAGTTAAAATTATTATTAAAGAACTTTAAATATTAAAAAACTTTAACTCAATGATTAAATAAACCAAAAACTAACGTTAAAACTCTTAACTCTATAATTCATTAATTGTGAATCAAAATAAAAGGAAAAATGTTTGAATACTACAAGAGAAATCTCTTAATAAATTCATAAAATTTTATAAAAAAAATTAAAAAAAATAATCCTCACAAACTTATTGAGTAAAATTTAATTTCAATTTTCTTTACAATATCATTTAAGTCTTTTATATAAGACTTATAATTAAAATACTACATAATTAAAATTAAAAGTTCTAATCTAAAATAACTAGAAATAAAAGTCTTAATTTAAAACAATTAGAAACAAAAATCATAATATAAATGGAAAAAATAATTAATTAAAATAAATATTTATATGTCATTCATAAACACATTACAAAATCTAATTAAAACGTAATTTTATATTCCAAACAAATTGTACTTCTTATGTTGCTCTTACAATTGATTCAATTGATACATATAAAAAAAAAGTCATTGTGAACTTGATGTTGATTCTCATTATGCAATAGCAATAATAAGAAATAAAGTTAATAAATAATATAATTGATTTATCAGCTAATGATGTAAATAGCTTACTTTGATATAAATGATTTGCTTCAAAACTTTTGAAATCACTTTTTATTAAACTCAAACAAATATTGCAAGAAATCCTTTAAATTTGCACGTTTCTCCTCCACTTTGACACTACAATTATCAAATTTTCTCTTGTAGAAAAACATAGCCAGTTATAACTTATATCTAGAGTCTAAAATTACTATAATTAAAACTATAAAGCAAATGCTTGAAATTAGAGTTCATACTAAAGTAAAAATTAAAAAAAAAAATAACTATTCCATTTAGTTTTAATCCAAAAGCATTTCCTATTGGAGTAATCCCAAGACATATGAAGCCATATATCAAATACTCAAAAGTGCTTACTCCTTCCAAAAGTAATTTAACAAGTGGTTGTACACCACCTTGAACAAGTAATATATTAACAATTACTAAATTGGACAATATTTCAACAATATAAAAAATTTTCAAAAAAGGTTATTCATTCCAAAAGCAATGCTACATATGGGTATAGACTTCAATTACAAAAAAAAAAAAAAAAAAAATGAACATATAATTTAGTAACAAAATACTCATCATTTCAACAATAAAACAAAGATCCAAAATGATATAAAGGCATTGTAAGAATAATAGTTTTAGTGAATTCTTCTACCACTTTGAGTCACTCCAGGTAAGAAAGTATTAGTCTTTCAACTAATAAACTTTGTTCTTTTGAAATACTTCTCTAATCTTTGTTTGGTTTCATCCTTTATTAAATATAAAGTTCAATGTTTATGAAATTCAAAGAACAACTAAACTTAGCTTCCTATGAAAATGATAAAACAAACAAAATTTAAATAAGAAAATTTTAAATGCAATGCAATTGAAATGCAAAGAACATCAGAAAAATTGCTTTTGTTGTCTAACAATAATCCTTTTTGGATTCTCAAATACAACTCTAATTTTAAATATGATGTTTTGCACCTGGAGTGAAGATGGCATTTGATTTTGGTTAATGTGGAAACTGGTTTAGATAATTGAATCAAAGAAAAAGAACAATAGGATTTGGATTTTGATCATGATATATATATATATATATATATGAACATGGAAAGATATTGTTTTTTTTCTCATAAAAGCATCATCGTTTCAAATTTATTTACTAGTCAATTATGGAATCAGTTCCATAATTGGTTATAGTTTTGGTTTTAACTTCAATTCGTATTATGGTTTAAATGTTTGATTTAGTAAATCAATTATAAAGGTTGGTTCATTAATTTGATTTTAGTTCCAAAAAATGTAGAATTAAAATTGAACCAATAGATACTAATTCTTTACTTTCAAAACTCTAACTAACCCTAATTTTGAAACTAAATTTACGATTAGGTTCCTCTCAATTTTGATTCAAATTGTAGCCACTATATACCTCTACTTGCTACTCACATCTTAAACCTTACAACTAACATAAGTTATAATTTCACACAATGAAATGTGTTTGTATAGGTTATAACTCTAACTACAAGTGATGCATATGTTTAATTAAGTTATTAAAAATTTTCATTGTTAAATACGTTCATTTTAATAAATATGAGTTATTTTTTCTTATAAATATGCCCTACAAGTCAATCACATAATGTTGTGATGGATATTTTCTCTTATAAATTTTTTTAATTATGAATAAAATATTTTATTTATGGTATATACTTTTATCATTTGTACATATATTTATATGTATAATGATAAAATCTATAGAATATTTGTAATATATATCTAATTATGTTGAGTTTATACTTATGATATAAATATATTAATACCATTCTTAAATATTTTCAATTGTAAGATTTTAAAGTGGGACTTTTATAGTACTGGATAGACTAATACATATTATATCTACTTAATGAAAATAGTAGTTGTTCTCATAAATTATTTGTGTGTGGACATTAAGGTAAGTGTATAGGTGTTTATTAGAGAATGAGTTTACTAAACTGACTTTCAGTAAAAATGTCTAAATTGTAATTATATTTAACTATTAATTTGACATTCTAGGTATTAGTAGTGTAAATGATCTTTAGACTTAAAAACATCACAGCTATATTATAGGTGAAATATTATATTTTGATACTATTTAAGGTGGATTTGATTAAGGTTTATTATGGGTAGTTATTGATTAAAATACAATACTTATAAAGATATATGAATATGCAATAAGAAATCTATTACCTTTAGTACATTATGAAAGTATGTTTTATGTAAATAATAGAGATATGACTCAAAAAAATCCTTGACCAAGATAAAATATAGGATTGGGAAGTAATTCTCAATAACGATACACTTTATTAGTCATAATCTTAACATTCATTACACATAACATTATATACAGAAGTTTTGACAATTTACCATGACTTTGATTCAATCAAAATATAGTATGACAAAAAGATTGAATTGCACAGTTATTGATTACGAAAATATTCATTTTATAGTTTGCCAATTCATTATAATTTGAGTAGCCATGATACATTAACACCTTTTAAGACCAATAGTTTCTACACTTAGGTTACTGACTTCTCATCTAATTTAAATACTTATGATTACTCGCATCTTACTCAAATCCCTCTGTCTTCAATTGCTATACAAGAAACAAGCAAAATGTCATTTCAAACTGCACTTATAACAAGAAGTTTTGGAAATAAAACTTTATTTTAATTTTCAATAAGTCAACAAAATCAAACAAAGAACCCATATCACCTCGAAATCTTATGATAACAATCTAACTCAAACCAATCATGAAATAAAATATACGACCAAAAATAATGAACTTTAAACACACAGCCCATGGTTACCAAGTTAAAAGGCTAGTATTTTCATACCAAACTACACCATAAAATAAAAAATAATAAAAAAAAAGGTCTCATTATAATGAATAGGTGTCAAAGAATGCAATGAAACAATGAAAAAGTTAAAGCGAAAAGAAGCCATAATTGAAGAATGCAAAGCTCCAATCAAGAATAAAGCTTGGCATTAGTACATAACCTAAAACAAAGATTGTTGAGAATAATTGAGTTTCCAAAATCAAATACAACCTAGATAGAATTGTTGCAAGACAAAGCAAAATTGGTAGTAAAGGGTTACCACTAAACTATTGGAGTTGATTACACTAAAACTTTTAGCTTTATAATAAGAACATTGATGGTAAAAGAAGTGACAAGTAGAGTTGTGCATCTTGGTTAGGACATCAACAAACTCGAAAAAGAAATTTAAAAGTTTGGAGTGTAAATTTAGTATATAGTTGTTAGTTGCTCTAGTTTATTTTCTTGTTCCAAGTGATTGTTTGTTTTTAGATCGATTTTAGCCCTTTACGTTCTAGTCCCAAGTGATTACTCACTTTTAGATCAATTTTTAAACCTTCTTTATTTCTTGGGCCTAAGTGATTCTCTTGTAAGTTCATATTGATCAAACAATGATACAACAAATTATTGATCATTGATGATGGATAATGTATCATCTACAAAAGAGTATGAATATCTAACAACCATCATATTGTTAGTATTCAACCATCATTAATTAAAGGATGCTATTTACATTATTAAAATCTCTAGTGTTAAATTTAATTATATAAATACTATTATCAAATATTATTGTTTAAGTTTTTGTTGATCACAAAATAAGACAATAAAAATTTATTACTGCAGCATCAAAATCGAATTAATATATATTGATTAGAATTTTATTACAATACTTAAAGGTATTGTTATCTCTCTTTTTTTTTTTAATTCTTTAAAAGATATTTTAAATTTTTAATAATTATTTTAAGTATTATTTATTATATATTTTAAATATTTTTATCATATTTTAAATTTTTTATTATATGTTTTAAATATTATTTTATATTTATTTCATATATTTTAATATTGTTTATTTATTTTATATTTTATAAAATATATTTTATAAATAAAACCAAAAAGGGCGCAAACCATGTCCGTATTGATTGATTTAGATGTTGAAGACAATGATGATGGTAGTGCGCAGTCATATATCGGCACATGATTGTTGATTTGTCACAAATGGTTGATTTTTTCTCTGAGTTTTAGAAAACGAAAATTTAAACCGACAAACCTCAACCAATAATTACGCTAATCAGTGACCAATGTAATGTAAATCAATAAAAACTAATGACTGTCAACAATTACGAAAATCAACCAACTGACAACAGTCAATGATTCAACAGTAGTCAAGCAGCTGAGTACACAATCATTTAAATTTGCGGCCAAACTGATCTATTATTATTGAATTTGGTATTTTTGTTTACAAGAATCTGATATTTACGTTTTCTAAACTAGAAAAATAAAATAATAATAAAATAAAATAAAATTCTTATTTTTTGCCCCCATAAAATTTGATACAAATGTTTTGATTATCATTGATTGAGGTTGTCGGTTTGAATTTTCAATTTCTAAAACTGAAGAGGAAAAATCAACCATCATCATTGTTAAGACAATCACTGACGCTGATAAATTTTAGACAAATCCACTTACAATCATCATTGCCTTAAATGAATCAATACACTATCATTTTTTCGTAATTTTCATTGGGCACGTATTTCACTAAGTTTTCAACTTGTTCTCATAAAGAAATTTAGCTGGCTTTCCCTCTGACTACCCTGATATTAAAAGCAGAAATCAAAATAAGTTAACTGCCATGAGCAATTCATGGCAAAAATCTGGTTCTATTTTTTCATTTAAAGCCTCCTATGTTGGCAAGAGATTTAGCAAAATGTGATATAGATTCCCTAAAAATATGGCTGTATAAGTTTGAAGCTTCTGGTATGGATTTCTTCCAATACTATGCATTGATTTCTTTGGCTTCAACATGTAATAGTTGCCTGGACATCCGAGTCCCGGGCAATGCTGCTCCAATAGGTTCCATTAGGCACCTGTATCACGTTAGCTAGGTAAGGTCAATAAATAAGCTCAATGCACTAAAAATCACATCTCAAAAAGTAAGTTAATTTTATATCAGAAGTTTGAGATGCAACGGAGATGAACAGAACCTGGAGCGTTAAAGGTATTCTGATCCTGTTTCAGGGATGCCTTCACGAAGTTCAGAACAACTGATGCTAGTTGAGCTTGATGTTTAGTGTATCCATGATTTGCTCCTTGCACAATGTGCAATTTGTGGTTTGGTATGATCTTATCAAACTCATGTGCATCTTGAACAGGAATAATTTTGTCAGCAGATTCGTGGACTGTCAAGACCCTGTAGTGCAGATATTGCTCGTTCAGCATATATTATCACGGAGCATGTGAAGTTGCATGAAAATATAGATGTGAGAAAAAATTATGGGAGAAAGAAAACTGATAAAATACAAACATCTTTATGCTGATAGGTGAGTGTATTCAAATAGTGTCTAACAGAAAATTCTACAAAAGCAAATTGTAACAGATCAGCAGGAAACAGCCAAATCATTGATGGTTTTTAAACCTTAAATCATGGCATTTTTAGAGTAGAAGAGCATGTTTTAACAAATTTCAAAATGGTTCCATCACATTCTTTATTGCATATATCTAATTCAGTTTTGTTGCATTTAGCTCAATGTCATAGATCATTAACAAAGTCACACATCATAAAGACATCAACCATTAACAAGGAGAGTTTGTAACACTTGTTCTTGGATCAATAAAGATTATTCTAATGTCTCCTAACACACGTCACAAACTTTGGTCAAGCAATATTGCCTAAATAGAAAACAGTAGATTAAAATTTGTTATTTTCACCTGCATTCCTTGTCAATCTGAAGACATGCTTCACGCATGTTTGTATTTAGATGATCCATCAAACTTTCCTCAGAGACAATATTGAACATTTCCTGCAAAAGTCAAATGTTAATCAAGTATAAATGCATAAGAAACCATGTAAATCAAACTATGTGTAGAATTGTGGACAGAGATTTAGTGCATCAGTGCTCCTTCGTTAATAATGGCATTATCCTCTACTCTAGATTCTCCAAAGTCTCCAAAGGGGTGCCACTAAGAGGAAAAGAAACTCTAGAAAAATCAAAACAACTGCTTTCCCATCGATGTTGTTTGTAATTTTAATTTAAAATTAAATTGAAATAAAACAAGTACCAAATAAGTTCATAGTATAGATTGTCAAATTTAACCAATGGTGATCAGCCACACAAACAATCAAGCTGAAGAATCCAAAAATACATTGGAAAGAAAATAAATTTTACCTGTTTTGTCCTTAATATCAAAGAAACCATCTTGCTTGATTCTTCCCATACAGTCTTTCCCCAAGCGCTCTTCGATGCCTCCCTTCTATCATAACGGCCAGAAGCATTGATGACTGTGCAGATATCATGATACTTAGAAGCATATAAAAGCACGATACCACCTCCTGCAATTACATGAATCAGTAAAATGGCTCAAATTAAAAGTTATATGTATATGTAATCATTTAACCATCCACATACACCTTTCAAACTAACCAAGCATACTCTAAAGAAATGGAAGAATAGAAGACTAATAACGGAAGCAACATTACTGACAGTTATAGCAGGCTACAACAATTGTATTTTGCAAATAAAAAGAAAACTTGCCAATGTCAACATTAGAATCTTTTACTAAATCTACCTTCCGCCAAGCCTAGACTTAGCATGTACGTATAACAAATGAAAATGCAATCTACATATGAATCTTATTCTGAAGATTTTGAGTTCCCAAACTATCTGGCATGATCAACAAAATATTTTGAAATTTTATGAAAAATCTGAATGTGTATCTTACTCCACTGATAAAAATTGGTGGAAAACGTAGCTTACCCCGCTGATAAATATTGGTGGATACTCAAAGACATTAGGAATAACCTTTAGTGTCCCAACAAACAAAATAATCAACCTTACACTGCAATGCAGTGCAGTGTACAACAAGAGGATAATTATACCACAATCCATTGCAGTATATTAACCTACACTGCAATGTAGTATAGCCAAGATAATCACACTTCACTTATTTCCAGTACAGTAAACATAATAAACTCATTGCAGGTTGAGGACAATAGAAATCACCTTCACTGTCCAAGCAAATAAGAAGCACATAGAACAAGGCTGCAGATGATGAGGAAGTTGAGCTACTTATGCATGTTACAATATGCAAAAGCAATAAACATGTCAACATTTTTACATGTGAGCTACATATACATGGTGCAATACTCGTTCTTTTGAGGTCTTCCCCTCGTAGCAGATTCTCTAGCATATCAATTACTCTCCCTGGAACTCAAGAAAACCAAATCCAGTAATGTGATGGAGGCTACAAGTTCAATAATGGGATCTAGCACTAACTGCGGGAATTTTATGAACAAAAGTTTTGCAAGAGACAACATGGTGTTTTTTTGAAGTAGTCTATAGTCTGGAATGTCATTGCAGATATCAGATACCATTTCTGTTAGATTGACTCTCATCAGGAAAACTAACGTCATTTTTACAGTTTACACAACTCTTTTCTATTTCGAGTAATCTTGTAAATTTTAGAAGAAACAATGCTTAGAGTAATTCGACACACCTTTACTATGCCCAAGACTTGCAGCTACTACACGATTTACTCCACAGAAGTATTGGACTACAGTATGTAAATCATCAGCCTCTCTCCAATAGTTACCATACACAAATGAACCTTCACTTTCCCTGAAAACCATAGCGTTGGAGAGAAATCAACATAATGCATAGAGATTAGATGAAGAATTACCAGGACTGACATTAGGAACTTGAACAAAACACAGTTGCACATCATAAACATTAGATGGCAAAGATGAAATTTTAAATGATTCTCAAAACTATCAAGCAAAAGCAATGTACCAACTGCCACTTCCTGATTGAAGAGATCATCCAAGGGAGTATGAATCAATAAGGAATAAATTCTGTGTCCATGTGCTCTCATATAAATTGATAAACAAAAGCATTTATTCTTACAGCACCTCCATATGATCCATTACCAGAGTGGCAATTCCACATAATACAATGGGCTATGTCCAAAAAACTAATAGTACAATGTGGCACATAGAGTGAATAGGTTTATAAATTTCAAAAATCACGTCTTTCCTGTAGAACATGACTTACCCGTTTCCGGCAAAGTCAATACTGAAGACACTAATTCCTTCATTTTGTAATGCAACAGCGAGATTCACCGTACTCGTGTCTTCCTGGATGTGGAAAAGATAAACTGTAAAACTTTAACCACAAATAAACTAATAGAGTATTTTTGTCATGTTGTGAGTGGATAAGCAGTTCAGTAATATGATGAACATCAACATATTAATAGCAAAAGCAGGATTTTCATACATTTAATCAATTATTTTCTTGCAATGGAATAATTAGAATTTAGTTTCAGAGAATAGAAGTTACAAACCCTTTACCCAAATTGAGCCCCACCTAAAATAATGATTATAAGAGGATTTAGTGCTTGATTAAACCAGAACGCAGAAAACTAAAAAGCTACAAGAAGTACCCAAGTTACCAACCTTGGTTGCTCGGACACCATGGCACAGGACCCACGATTTCATTAGATGCAGCATCATGTAATACGCCCACAAGCTTTTCCCCATATTTGTTTGAGATAACAAGTTTATGCTGCTTAAGCGCTAAAACATAAACACAGTTACTCACTGACCATCAGAAGACAAGACTATTACAGCATAATCAAAATGAAAAAACAATTATAAACCCAAATAAAATACAAACTGTAGAATTAAAAAAAAATGCACCAAATTATAAATAACCTCGACTCATGGCCAGGTAGATGCGACATCCTGGTGCTTTACTTATTTCGGAGGAGGAAAAATAAAAGGAGGTTCAAGCAAGTATCCTGTAAACATTTTTCTTCTTATGTACAATACAATGTAGAAAATCTACAAGCGTTCCCTTTTTGATTGGATAAACTAATAGTAATACCCATTGCCAAACAGGCAATCATCAAACACTTGAGGACGTAATCCGAACAAGATTCCAACGTTTTCTCAATCATACATGATTTCATTTTAATTCAAACAACATCAGTTCCAGGGAACTAATAACAATCTCTGCATTCTACATTACAAACTAAAACACTTAAATAATAATAAGAAGAAGAAGTAGAAAAAGAAGAAGATGATGACTAAGTTGAGAATCCTGTTGTTTCTACAACAGATGGTTGAGGGTGAAAAACTGCAGTCAGTTTCACCTTTTTGTATACAAGTTTTCTGAACTGAATTTTACAATGATCTTTATACAGGATCTTAAGAAAAAAACAAATGTCATTAAAAGAAAAGACTTCTTGCTCTGAAGTGGAAAAGAACACTTAGCAATTGTGCCTAAATCTATCAATCTCATAAATGCACGCAACAGAGAGAGGATAGCAATGCTGCAAGTAAGACAAGAGATAGAAGATATTCTTAACCTCATGAATGGTTAACAGTGCTGTTTCAAGAGTCCAAGTCCAAAAGTCTTGGTCCATCAGCTTGCTTGTGTTCTAACTCTCTCCTTCAAGCTGATAAGTTTTTTTCTTTCTTGCAATGTTGAGTTTTCTCCTTAAAAAAGTAAATTTGTCAACTCCTAAAGGTTTGGTGAGTGCATTAGCTACTTGTTCCTCTGTAGGCACATAGTGTATGACTATTTCTTTGTCTGCTACCTTATCACGGACCAAATAAATGCCAATCTCGATATGCTTCATGCGAGCATAATAGACTGGATTGTATACTAAAGCTGCTACACTTTGACTATCAGCCTATACTACCGCAGGTTTATCTGTCTTGATCCTGAATTCTTTAAGCAATGACTTCATCCAAATCAATTCTACCACAATGTGTGCTAATGCCCGATATTCAAATTCGACTAATGATCTAGCAACAACTAGTTGTTTACGTGAGCTCCAGGAGATTAAATTCCTTTCGAGATACACACAATATCTTGTAGTCGACTTTCTGTCATCCACGTCTGTTGCCCAGTTAGCATCTGCAAATCCCTCCAAGTCTAGTGCATCAGATTTGCTGAATTTTAAACCCAAATGAATTGTTTTCTTTAAATATTTCAGCACTCTTTTGCAAGCTTTCCAATGTTCTTCTTTGGGATCATGCATGAACTAACTTAATTTATTGACAGAGTAAGTAATATCTGGCCTAATAAGTGTGACATATTATAAGGAGCCCATCACTAATTGATATTGAGTTTCATTTGCAAATTTATTCTCTTCATGCTTGTTGAGCTTGCTGCTCGTTGTCATAGGAGTTGACAGACCTCTACAGTTGAACATACTAGTCTTCATAAGGAGGTCTATGATGTGTTTAATTTGAGTGATGTGCAAACTACTTTCTGATCTAGTTATTTCGAATCCAAGAAAGAAATTGAATTCACCTAGATCTTTCAACGCAAATTCTTCATTTAGATTGTTGATCAGTTTTTCAATTTCTAAGTGGTTGTCTCCTGTCAACAATGATATCATCAACATATATAAGAAGTAGGATTGTACCTTCATTATCAATTTTGTAGAATAGGGATGCATCAGTCTTAGAATTAGTGAAATTCTAAGATTTTAAGGCTGATTTAAATTTGTCAAACCAAACTCGGAGAGCTTGCTTAAGACCATAGAAAACTTTTCGAAGTCTGCACATATGAGAAGAAGTTTTTTCATCTTTAAAACTAGGGGGTTGACTCATGTAGACCACCTCATTCAAATCACCATTGAGGAAGCCACTGTTTATGTCTATCTGTCTAAATTTCTAATTCCTTTGAAGTGTTAGAGTCAATACAATCTTAATGGTTGCTAGTTGAACTACTAGACTAGAGGTTCTTGCAAAATCAACTCTTGGAATTTATAAAAAACCCTTTGCTACTAGCCTTGCTTTATGTCTGAGAACTGTTCCATCCAAATTTTGTTTAATTTTGAATATCCACTTGCAGTCCACTATCTTGAGATTTGCTAAGAAAGGTACTAGGTCCCATGTATGGTTTTCGTTTAAAGTTTTGAACTCTTGAATCATTACAGTTTTTCAGTTCGGGTCTTGAAAGGCTTGTATCTCGTTCGCAAGTATATCTCCTTCTTTGAGTTCCATGATATTTGACAAATAGGTTTTGGGCTTGAAAATCCCTACTGTACTTCTTGTGATCATAAGATGGCCTATGTAAGTTTTGCTAAATTGAATGATTTGAGCCATAAGTAGAGGAAGACTAGGTACTTGTGCTGAAAGAGATGGTGATGGGGAATGTTGAATTCCTAATTGTTCCTTATTAGAAAATAATGGAGACTCTACATTTAGATCTGCTGCAATGGGTTCTACACTTGTTGCTAGATGTTCCAAGTGTTTATAATTGAACCAGTTTGATATGGTGAGATAAGGCAGTGCAAAGAGTTTATTATCTTGAGTATATTTTGGTATGTGTGATAAGAAATTGAGATCTGACTCGAAAGAAAAATTTTCTTTATTAAACATCATATTTCAAGCAATATAGATTCTCTTGGATAGATGAAAGCAAATGTATCCCTTGTGATGTGAACTATACCCTATGAAAACACATTTTATAATGGAAACTTAACTTATATTTGTTGTATGGCCTAAGAAATGGGAAGCACTCACGCCCAAATACTTTAAATAGCTTCAAGTCTGGTTTATGACCAAAAATGCATTTATAAGGTGACTTGTTTTCAAATGTGAAAAAAGGTAATTTGTTTATGAAGTAAGCAAAAATATAAACAATTTTCCACAAAAATTTTAGAGGCATGTGAAATTGAGCCAATAAGGTAAGTGAAGTTTCTACAAGGTGTCTATATTTTCTCTCTACTTTGCCATTTTGTTGGTAAGTATAAGGGTAAAAATATCTGAGAACTATGTCATTTTGTGAAAGATAGTCTAAAAATGGCTTGAATTCTCCTTCCATATCACTTTGTATTAATTTGATCTTTAGTTCAAACATATTTTCTATTTGATTCTTAAATTGTTTGAATATGGTAAACATTTTTTATTTGTATGATAAAGGAAAAACCTAAGTGAATCTAGTGAAATCATCAACAAAGGTAATAAAAAATCTGTATCCATTCATTAAGGTCAAAGGTGTAGTACCCTATAGGTCAATGTGAATAAGTTCTAGTACTTTTCTTATTTTTACTTGTGTAGATTTAAAAGGTAATTTATGCATCTTTCTGTATTAGCAGGCTGTATAGAAAGAAGGTGTTGAAATTGTAGTGTTTTTATTAAACAATTTAGAATTAGTAAAAGAGGATATGATTTATTTGAATACTCTTTCATAGAGGTGTCTTAATCTTTTTTGCCAAATTCTTAATCCCCTGAGTATTTTCTGACATTCAAAAGGTTTAACAAAAGGAGTTTTTTTGGGTTCATGTTTTAAACTGTGTTTATGAGACAAAAGCAACTAATCTGGGTGTTTTTTCAAAATGCATTAAGGATTCTAGCAACTTGTATAAACCCCTTTTAGCAATTCCTCTAAGAAGTGTTTTCTTTTTCTTCAGATCCTTCACAACACAATAATTTTGATTGAAAATAATGACAGCATTATTATCTTTAAGCAATTTTAAAACGCTAACAAAATTCTTTGTCATAGCAAGCACAAATAAAACTTGGTTAAGTTCAATATGGTTAGGAGAGTGATGTTTGTGAAGCTTGGTGTTACCAATATGAGTAATAGTAAGGTTTTGACCATTACTTATAGTCAACTTATCATTCCCTTTGTAATTTAAGTGAGTTGACAAGTTCTTAATTGCATTGGTTATATAATTTGTAAATTCGTTATCCACATACCATTAAGGTCAGAAGTGCTTTCAAATTTCAGCATGTAGGCAGCTTTGTTATCTTGTTGTGATTTTGAGAAACAAAGTTTTTATTATATCTATGTCAGCATTCAACAGCAGTGTGGCCGACTTTAATGCATATTTGGCAAGTAGGTTTTGATCCAGATTGAGCATTGCTTCTTCTGCCACCATTTCTACCTTGATTAGAAGCATTCCAATTTCCCCTTTTATTTTGAGTCGAATGAATAAGGTTAGTTGTAACTTTCTACTGGAAGTTTGAGTTCACGAAACCATTCCAATTATCTAATCTATTTTTTTGACTTAACAGCATTGAATATACCTCTTTAAGTGATGGCAAATCTGGTCAAGAAGACAGATTGACAATTACAAATTCGAAATCTCTTCCTAGTCCCCTAAAGATGTATAGAATAAGATCCTTGT
>CP135538.1:5604907-5620125 GCA_032402905.1 Khaya senegalensis | reverse complement strand
TAGGATTCTTTTTCAAACCTGCTCCCATTTCGAGTCCTCTCTCGACATGACCATTTGTATTTGACTAAAGTTTTACTATTTTATGAAGGATTATATTTTATAAGATTAAAAACGATTCAAAAGGTCGTTGCTTTAATTTTTAATAATATTTATAAAATTATATTATGATTATAAATAATAATATTTTTATTTTATCTTATAGTCAGTTTGTATTGAAATAAATTAAAAAATTAAAATTATTTAATAAATATGACTAATTATATGAATTACGATAAAAATGAAGTTATAAAATAAAATTATAGATTTATATATTTACTAAACACATAAAAAAATATTTATCATTAGAATGATAAAAATAATAATAATAATAATTTATGGATGGTATTAAATTTTTATAATAAAAATAAATATTAATGATTGTAAATTAATTTATAAATAATATAATATAATGTTAATAAATTTTTAAAATAATTTATCAATTCAAAATATTTATATTAAATTAATTAAAATAAAAAATATATATATTAAGAAATAAAATTAAAAATTCAATTATTTTGGAAAAAAATGGTGAAAAATCCTCTTTCTCTCGCTTGGGGGAACGGGGATTTTAAGAAATTTTTATTATACATACATACTTACATACAACTTTAATTTTTAGAGGATCATAATCCTATACAAATTATTATTTTTCATACCATATAATTGGTGTACAAACAACACATTGCTTTCTAAAATTTATTTTGCATCAATTCCGTTCATAGAACAATTAATTTTTTTCACCAAGTTAAATTATCTATATAATAAACTTTTAACATTGTATCAAAATATTTATTCTAAATGCTAATAAAATAAATATGAGTAATAAAATTAATAAGAAAATAAAGAAAGAGAGGAAGAGACAGTCCAAGTCCGCCTTCCTCCCTTGACTCTTTTCAAACCATGGCGAGCTAAGAACTTTGACCATTACTTTTCTTCTTCAAGCTTTCCCTTCCCTTGGCTGGCTGGCTGGCTGGCTACTCTTTTCTCTCTCTCCTTCTACTTTTCAAATTCACCTATACACAGACAATTCTCTCTCTCTCTCTCTCTCTCTCCCTACCCGATCTATGGTATGGTGGGCTCTGATATAATAGTAATCCACCGTTTTTATTTATTTATTTTTTAATTTCCTATGTTGTTATAGTCATTCGTCGCATTCCGCCGTTAATCTTACAACTGTTTGTGAGTCTGATCAGTCCTCTCTCTTCTCTTGCATCTTCAATAAACTTTCATTCAACCCGAGCTTCTTAGGGTCTCCGGCTAGCAAGCACTAGACCATGTTTATCCCTTCAGTCCAAAAGTCATCTGACCTGCGTAAGCGTAAGCCTAAATTTGATGGGTTTGATAGCATACGGACATGATCGAATTTTAGGCAACTGTACCGTGCATTCTTCTCTCCTCTTCATGGACGCTGCCTTCCTTTCAGATGAGATAGCTCGTGCCAACTTTCTCCAATCAGTAATGCAGTCTTTCGGATGCACTTACATATGCCTGTGGTCTTATTATGCACAACCAAAGTATATATACACCAAGTCTCTCTCTTTCTTATCCCATAAATTTGTGTATGAATATGAATATATTTCTATTTTAAATATGCGTATATGATTACTTTGGCTGACGCCCTGCCTATGTTTCAATTCTGTATCACCAGCTGTTTGCTGTTCCTGGATGGACGGTACCATGAAGAAAACAATCAACCAAGCTCATCATCCGGAAGTTTAGGTCGGAGGCTTTTCGATGAGTACTGTCAATCACCAATATTCCCCGTCGTCGAATACGAGTACGTGTGATCACATTCATTTTTGTTAAGTAGTAGATGGACTTTTAGTTTCTTATAAGTTTCTAATTAGTTGTATATGTGATGGTTGTAAATGGGTGCCTTCTTTTTATAACTGTAGCAGCCGTGTTCCAGGACTTGCTTTCAAGAACGGTCAGCAATACATTGAGCTAAATGAATCGGAACTTCATAGATTGGCATCCACTGAATCACAGCGTCGATTTTATCAAGTAATAGTCAAAGTAGTTTCACCTAGTTTGCTTTGTCTTTAAATTCATACAGAATTTATGTATAGTTGCTAACTTAAAGCCAATTGTTTCTATTAACAGGAAGCGAGGATTAAGGTTTGATGAATTTTCATCAAAGAGAACAAGTGTTTTTGTACGCACTTAATTTTAGCTTTATAATAAGAATCACGAAGTTTTTCCATTCTATAATCGCAGACTGCAGTATTCATGGCGTGCAAGACTGGAGAAATTGAGCTAGGCTTGTCAGGAGTGTCACCAGTAAGCAAATTCTTTATAACCAAAAACTGAGTATACTTCGCCGATTTTGATCTTAACTTTTCTTTTCAATGAAATTAAGCTCACATGCATTAATGTTAGTTCCTGATCAATTGCCTTTTCATTTACATATATATCATTTAAATCAGATAAACATGGACATAGAGATAAGGAATTTGTTCCAGAAAGACTTGTCTCAGCTATCGCCAGTAAGTACTCATGAGCTTCCCGCAGGCAGACCTTCATCATCTTCATCATCTCTAAGATCACTGTCAATTGATAGCCCATCAGAATATTCAAATTCACTTCTCTTTACCATTCCAACCACATCCCATATAACAGAGACAACCCTCGTAGATGTTCCCCCATTATTAATACCAAGCACAACGAGCACTAATAGTCCTAGTCGAACCCAACAAGAAGTCATGCAAGCATTTGCTCAACTGCAAGACATTCAATTACCAATTACCCAAGAGACTGAACATGCTGCAATGACAAGAGCCTTTCTTGCTGTCTTAACTTCACCTTCTTCTTCGTCATCGTCATCTCAACAATCTCAGCAAATTAGCTTACCTCCCAGATATCCAGTTAGCCCCAAAGTTAGTGCTTTCAACAATTATAACTTGGCTTTGGCCCCAACATCCCAAATGAGAACTAGTAGTTTACGCTCCCAAAGTATGCTGAAACGAGCTATCTCATATTATCGAAGGTTAAATATTGCCAGACGTGAATTTGTGGCAGCGAGCCGCCCCACCAGCACTCAATTGCACCATATGATATCAGAGAGGAAAAGGCGTGAGAAACTTAATGACAGCTTTCAGGCATTGAGATCATTGCTTCCGCCAGGAACCAAGGTACGCATGATCATTTCTCTTAGCTGGTTGGCTTTTTTTAAGGATATAAGTGCACGCATTTTCTCTAGATGTATGTATAATTAATAGAAATAATACATATATATATATATATATGTTCACTTGAATTAATTCTTATATTTTGGTTTCTGATTCCATAGAAAGACAAAGCATCATTACTTGTTAGTACAAGGGAGTACTTGAGTTCTTTGAAAGCTCAAGTTGATGAACTAAGTCGAAGAAATCAGATATTGGAGGCACAGCTTTTGCCCGCAGCCAAAGCAGCAGCAGAAGAAGCAAGTTCTTCTTCCAATGAAAGAGTTGAAGTAAGGGTTACTCCTGTGTCTGAATCAACTTCAGAATGGAGAATCGTCGACCTTGAGGTGACTGTGAGAGGAGAATGTGGTACGTTGGAACTAGTAATGCGCCTACTAGAATTCTTGAAACAAGTTGAGAATGTGAGCTTGATTTCCATGGAAGCCAATACCCAGAGGGCGGAAATATCAAGTTCTTCTAGTCATGTAACCTTGAGATTAAGAATTCAGGTATGCATCAAGTACCCACGAATATAATGAGATTACAACATGTTATTTATGAATTAGTAATTCTGAACATGGATGGATTATTTATTTATCTTTTGTTAATGAGAATTTGATATTGGGTAATTGAAAAGGTTGTTAAACTTATTTGGCAGGGAAACGAATGGGAAGAGTCGGCCTTCCAGGAAGCAGTAAGAAGAGTCGTTGCTGACTTGGGACAATAACTTGTGAAGAGGCGGCTTATATGCAAATCGCATAGATTTTTACTCGTTACTTAACACAGAATAACTAGTCAACTCATTTTGGCGTGCTGCGGTGACCCCAGCTCGTTGCATTTGCATATACGCATGTGCCACGCACGGCTCACCTCGCACATATCTATATATTTGATATCATGTATGCTCATTTGTTTTCGGTAGCAATACGTATAGAGCAAAGAAAGAAAGAAATGCGAATTATGACGATCTTTGAAAAGTGGGTTGTTAGATTTATAAGGTTCAATGTTGCTCCTAATTTCATGAATGAATTTTAAATGTCGCTCAAATTGACTGCAATTTTATACATATTTGAGACAATTTAAGACTGATAGCTTTATTCAAAGACGGTCCAACGTCAAAAATAATCTTTGTTTGTTTTTCAAGATTAGCCCACCAAACCCAAGTCGTTTTCATGATTTTTTAATTGATTCCGGTTTCAGTGAACAATGGATTCATAGGCTAAGGTGTGGCTGGCAATGGCCTTGCCTTTCAACATCTGGCAGGCCACGACATCAGGCATCTGTATCAGCATTTATTCCACATACAATATGTTCTCTCTCTTTTTTTACCAAGAAAAAGAAAAGGCCTAGAGACGACGGTTTTGACTGGCATAATTTTCTCAGTCTTCTAGCGAAATCTCTCAGGAATTTCCTCAAGACCGTAATGTTGTAGTTTCTGTTTAAATAAATGGTCCACCTAATCTGCTAGATGGAGGCCATGTACCATACACAATTATAAAAGTAAGATTTCCCTAGAATCAACAAAATTTAACAATAACATAATATATCCAAATTATAAGTTTAACACGAAGACTAATTTGTTGTAAGAAATATAAAAATAATAATAATAATAATAAATTACTAAAAATTAAAACAAATTTTGACATGGCTTTCAAGACATGTTTTATTGTTACCCTCTCTATGTTAGGCAGGCACATGAGAGCACAACTATAACAACCATTATTATCTATCACCCATTCTTAAAACCTGTAATAATAATAATAATAATAATAATAATAATAATCTACCGGAGGATATTATAATATCTTTTATCGATTAAAAAACATTATGTTGTTTCCTTTCTCTAATTAAAAAATAGATAATTTATAATATGTGTGTGTGTGTGTGTGTGTGTGTGTGTAAATTTGCCAGAATATAAAATATTAGACTTGAGCAAGCTACAATACAGAGTACCAACTATTTATCATATGAAAATTATTAGACATGAAGTCTTGGATATCATATGGTGGTGCAAAACTCATTGAAAAATTACTGGTTAATTGTCCGATGGCATCTTATGATTGGCTGTCCGCCCTATAATTGTCACCTCGCACTGACCCAAATCAATTGATCCGCTAATTGATTAATTATGTTGTATTTAACAAACTGATTATCTATTTGTTTTAATAATAATTCTGAGTTGGGTCGGTGTTGGTCCATAAAAAGGGACACCGGCTTATCAAATTAGCCACGTGTATGGTACTGTAAATAGAAATTAAAATTACCATCAAAACATTATTTTTAAAGTCACTTGTCAATCATTCATATTGCGTATATTCTATTAAATTAAATTATTTAATTTAAGCATGATAATATTTGGCCCAAAAAAGACATTGATGATATTTATTTATTAATTGATAGTATGCAATCAAGAACTTATAATCAATTAGTTGTGAAATTTGTCTCATGTAGACTGAATGAAATATTATAATATTACTATTAAATGAGTAAGAAAAATCAATACTGCCTAACATGCCACTAATCCCCCCTGTCATTGGAGCTATCGACAGTCTAATATTCATGCAACGTGTAACTATATTTTTTTAAAATAAAAATAATAATTAAGATTTTTAACATATTAATTATTAATACCATCAAGAGACCACCTTCTATGCCAACTCTGTGAACATAAAATGATGAATTTACCACTATTAGCGTTTATCAGCAATTTACTTGGCTACCAAACATTCATCGTGGTACGTATAATAACTAGTATACTGGAGTGAAAGGCTACCTTAATGCTTTAACGCGCGGACTGTGTATTGGCTGAACTGTCTCATGACCGTTCTAATTTTAACCTAAAACTAGCTCCCATACCATTTTAATGGCGAAACTGCCCAAATCCTAAGAAACTATTATAACTTTATGCCAACATCCAAGTGTCAAACCTTCTCGTCCATGTGAACTCTCAGGAATTATCAGTCCAATATTTTTAAAGTACTATTATCCGCTGAACAACGGTCTTATTTCATATTGTCACAAAATCTCACGTTAGATAAAAATAAAAAATTATAAAAATTTATAAGGGCCTGGCACTACACATTCTAATAGACATATATTTTAGAGAAGAGGTAATGGACCGACCTATTATAAATGGTGTTAGAGCCAAACTCATTCTGATTCTACTGTCTTAGTAAAGCACCAACGCGTAATGAACGCATCTGTAAAGAGTCCATAAGTCTCGAAATAGAGTAGGACGAATATGCAAGGAATTCTATTATGATGGGGGCATCACAAGATTAAGTGAGAGAGAATGTCACAAAATTTCACATTGGATAACAATGGAAAATTATAAAAGTTTATAAGAGTAGGGTACTGTATACCCTAATGGACATATCTTTTGGAAAGGAGGTAATGACTCGATTCGAGACAACATACAATCCTAAATATGTTGGTTCAACAAATCTACATCTGCTTCTACTAATATTAGATTTCACATCGGACGGCTATAGAGCCACTGCTGCTAGCTTAGAATTTTGCTTATGGTTGTCTAGGGACGACAACAGATAAAATATTTGAAAAATGTAAAATATTTATATCTGTATTGTATTTAATTGAATTATTCAATATCTATATTATATTCATAAATGTTAAAAATTACTTGATATTTGTAATTGTATCCAATTAAAAAATTAAATATTTATATCTATTCAAAATAATCAAAAATTAATTAAATATATTATAAATATTAATTTTTAAGTTAGAGTTTAAATATAAAATTAAGTTTTAATGTTTTTGTTAGGCCAAACTATGACTTGTGTAATATAAATTTTATTTATAGTTAATTTTAAATAAAATATTACATTAAAATTCATATAATGAAAATAATATTTTAGTTTTTAAATTATTTATATTACAAATGAGATCATCATCATTTGTAATAAAAATTTAAATTTAAAAATAGAATGAACTATAATATAATACTCAAGTTAAAAGCACCATTGTACAAAAAAAATACATTAAACAATAATATAATATTATAGGTTTCAACAAAATCTTAGGATCATTTTTTTTTATAACATAGAGTGAAGATTAAGTGCAAATGAGTTTATTATAATTTAATAAATATTATTTATTTTTGAATAAATATTAGATATCTGATAATCAAAATTATATCCAACTAAAATTAATTTTGAATATTTATTTTAATATTTATAACCTATTGAATATTTGTTAAACTTTGAATATCCAATTTTTCTTTTTTTTTGGATGAATATCATCTAATATTCATAATATCTAACCAAATTGACATCCCTATTAATGCCCTATCTTTGGTTGAAATATTTTCAAACTGCTTAACTCTAACATTGGGAGGAAGTTTGTGTAGCAAATCTATTTACTACAATGGGAAAAAGAAAGACCAAGAGCAAATACCCATAAGAATGTAGACATAATAATAATAATATAACATAAATACATTAATTTATGTAAAAATTTGTATTCGTGGTATTCTTCTATACCACATATATCAAATCAAGGATAATAAAAAAATTTACAATAATGTTGTTAGTATATTAATGAAAATTAATTCTTATCAAGTAATTTGATAGGATGAACAATGTCTTAAATTTTATATATATATATAAAAAAAATTCTAATAATTTTTTTAACATAAACATCTAAATGAGACAAGTATAAAGAATATATAATGACAAGAATTATGATTTTATATACAAATTTTTTTAATAGTTCAAACTATGGGAATTAGTATTTTTTTCTAATTTTATCTTTTACTCAAGCATACACATTTATATAATATAAATTTTGATCATCCATAAATAAAATTGTGTGTGTGAAGATTACTTGAGGTTTATGAATTAAGTTTCACAAATTTTAATTTTCAAAAATATATTTTCTAGCAAAATATCATGATGTTTTGATGAATGAATAATATTAGGCATTTCATGTGATATCCTAATTTGTATCACAAGCTACTTTAAGATATTCATCAATTGAATGATAAATTTTATAATTTATAAAATAACCAATAAATCAATTTTGCTCTCTAATTAGTAAAAGTATTGTTATGACTTAGGGTGAAAATTAGGTTACAACTTAAAAATTATAAGGCCCCACGTGGCTTGCAAGTAAGAGTAAATTTAAGATATGTAAGTATTGTACTCCCTTAATTAGAATGAAGCCTTTTAAGTTTAAAATTTAAATTATTGAATACCAAAAATAAAATTATTAAGAGTTAAGAATAAATTTGTTTTGCCACCCTAAACTTTCAAAGTAGATAATATATACTAATAAATTGTTGAATCATCATAAATGATATCAGAATCAATTGAAAATGTACCAACAAAGATATTGAGTTTCAAAAAAATAGATAATAAAATCTTATATCACTTACAAGTAAATTTATACCATTTTTTAGAATTATTTTACTCTATTAACTAGGACAAGGTATTTTGAGCTCAAGATTTAAAATTTTGGTGGTCAAAAATTAAATCTTGAGGTATTAAAATGGGACCTATTATACCACTCTAAGTATCATTCTAATCAGATCCTGTCATCACAAAATTCTACTATTATTTTTAATATATGGATTTATCATTTCAAAATTTAATGTTATTTTAATATTGAATAATTTTTAAACATTTCAAGTAATTGTTTTAAATTGTATCATATCATCTTTTACAATTTGTGAAGTGATTAATTATTCTATCTCACTATCTAATAAATAAAAATCAAATTATTACTTAATACAATAAGATATATATATATATATATATATATAATATTATTATTTTAATATTATAAGCTACACACTAGAATTTGTACACGGTTGACTGCTATTTTTCTGTTCCGGTCGGTTTCTAACATAGCATAATTTAATGTTCTTTTTTATAATAAAATTAAAAGCAAATAGTGGAAAAAGTCGTTGAAAAGAAAAGAGACAGAAAAATTCAAATTCTCACTGGAGCTGGTGTTGAAGAAAGAAAAGTCCCAAAACAAAGAACCAATCCTGAAGGATCTGTAGTGCAGCCTAGGCCTAGCCTTTCGAAGGCTAATTATAATTTGAAACGTAGTCTAACCTTTTGTATTTCTCTGTAATTATTGATCATGATTATTGGCTTGAGAGTTCAGACTTCTTTTAACTTTCCAGGTTCACATGGCTTCAGTTCAGGAATTAATGTTGGAATGAGGACCCACTTCTAGAAGCTTACTAAAATTTCTTCTTACTTTTCAACAGAAATGGTTATGAAATAAGGTTGTGTTCATTGAACTTAATGGTTCCAGGGATGATGGATGGAAAGAGCATTTTACCAGTTAATAAATTATTTAGTAATGCATGCTGGGAGACAGGATGCAGGTGCATGCCTCCAAACCACAGAATATTCATTCCATTGCATGCATTGTCAAATAAAAGACTTTCGGAAAATAACGAGGACAAAACGGATGCTATCATGAAAGAAAAGTATTCATTTCAACACATGGGCATAAATATTTATCATTAACCTTCAATTGAAAGATTTTTCAGGGTCAAACTCATGCTTCGAATCAAACTATTTGAAAGATATTCAGAAGGAACATCAGTGTTTTGTGTTAAATTTATTTGACAAGTCTATGATGAAATTCTTCACTGCCACCACCCAGCTGTCTGGCTGAAGGACCTTGCAGGCAGCTTTCATAGAATGTAGACGTTCGGTCAATGGCAATTTTACTTGGTTGATTATGTCACTTTGTAAGAATAAGTTTTTCTCAAAGAGGAATAACACAAACAAATCTACACCCCTAACCGCAATTACCCACATGTTTACTTTAAGCCAAAACTCGCACCTAAGCTTCGACTGCAGCTAGCAATTCCCTCTTCATCGGTGCTACCATTTGAAACAATTTCTTCCCCGAAAGTCTTCGGCTTCATTTGAAATTGTAGAGTGTTCTTTTTACAATTTCTAACATGCATAATTTAATGTTCTGTTCATAATAAAACAAAACAATATGGAAAAAGTTCGTAAAAAAGAGATAGAAAAATCCAAACCCACACAAAACTAAAGCTAGCCTGGTCTTGACTCTTAGAATGAACAAAGAGTCCCAAAACAATGCACCAAAAGCTCAGGTGAAGAATTATTTATCTATTTTCTCCTCGTATTCCCCTTAATAATTGTATTCCTGAATCACAATTCACACGATGGCTTTGGGAATTAAACCTAGAGGACCCACTTCTAGAAACGTACTAAATTTTCTTCTTGTAACTTTTTTTCTATTTCTTCTTTCTTACTTTTCTAAAGGATTCGAAGGGTCGAGCATTTTCCCAGTTAATTAATAAAATACATAATATCCGTACAAGCAGGAAGGCTCCAAATTGGAGAATATTCATCCCATTACACCATCAAATAATAGATTAAAAGTATTATTTGAACACATGGGTAAATTTTTAGTAAATATATTGGCCTTCCGTTGAAGGGTCAAAACTAAAGTGGTTGAGAATCTTCAGGAAACATTGGTTTTGTTTAGGAAGTAATTTTATTAAAAGCATTTCACAAGTATTCGTCGAATTCTTTATTGGCTCAGCGGATGCAAACGTTCAATGGCAAGTTTACTTTGAATATCCAAATTTGCAAAAAGTAGGTGCTCAATTACCAACATGGTTTACTTGCAGCGACAAGAGAGTACCTCAACTACTTCTATGCATGTAACGTACTAAACAGGCCTAGAAATTTCTCCATTTCAATCTGTACAACTGATTTCCAGTTTTACTGCCAAGATATTCAGAATTCCCGAATGTGCAATTAAATTGCATTCTTTAAATTACTCTGTTTCAATTTTTATGATGTTGCATACGTAGAGAGTGATCCTCCCATCCCTTTATCCCTATTAAATAACAAAATATTGGTGTTAATCCAGCAATTAGAACCAAGAAATTTCATCACAGAAGTCAGGCTGAGAATTCATTTACTTGGAAAATTTTACACAAAAAAAAGGGAAATAATAACTTTTTTAAGACTTCCTAACCACATAAGACTAGCTTCAGTGACCTTTTTTTGTTATTATTATTTTTTTTAATCAAACAAAAATCTAATAGAGAACTGCCCCGACTCTTAACAATCAGTAAAATAATAAAGGGTAGTTACACAATAATCAGCAACAACTAAATGACTCTGAAAATATGGGTAATCTACCCTGCTTTTCCCTCCGAATTGATCCCCTCAGCCTTCGCCCGCGAAATATTTTAAACTAAACAGTGTCATTTGGAAACTTACAAGTAGGAGGATAGCATACAGGTAATGAACAGAAGGCCTTGCTGATGATTCTATCTATTCATATTTGTTGTCCGTTGAAACAACCACATACAATCAATCAATCAATGAGTTACCAACAGATTCCATGGAAGAATGAAGTCCACCAACCAACCAACACAACACCTAAGCTTCAACTGCAGCAACTCCCTCTTCATCAGTACTATCAGGTGAAACCATTCCTTCGCTAGAGTCTTTATCAGTACCTGCAGACTCTGGCTCCTTGGGGACATCAAGAAGCTTCTCCTTCAGCTTCGTCATTAGTTCTTCTCTCACAGTGTTATTCTCACAAAGAAACTGTTTAAAGGCATCCTTACCACGGAAACTCTGATCATTGAAACTATACATTGAACCAGCCTTACTTACGAATTTGTGTTTCAATGCTAAGTCTAAAATCTCTGCTTCTCGGCAAATTCCCTTCCCAAACTCAAGGTCAAACTGGGCAGTTTTAAATGGAGGGGCAAGTTTGTTTTTAACAATCTTCACTTGAACTTGACTTCCAACAGTCTGCAAAAACACAAAAATACAAGACAATATTTCAAACCAAGAATATGCACCATAAATAAATATTGTAAATGGGCCTTATCACCTTACTGTCAATTCATTAGTAAATAACTGAGGTACTTGAAAATTCATCCCAGCCGAAATGTCAACGTAATTAAAAATTTATCTGATGAGAAGATACAGGACCAGTTAATTCGCTAATTGCCTGGCATAGGATTTCTTAGACACGGCCAGTAGTCTAAATAAGAGCCCTCTTTTACACCTGACTCAGCAAGCAAGGGTGCAGAGCAGTATGATCTCAAGCCATGAAAAGAAAAAAGCCCACAGAAATCACTTACAGTTAACCTCATATAGTGTTGCCCAGATTAGCAATGCCCTTCCATATGATACTTAAATTGACTTGCAGGATCACATCTAGACCCTCTTGGATGGATGTGAACATATTTGCATGTACTTGCTTAAGAACAATATATTCTGACTCCTGGCTCATATGAAATGACTTTCTGATAACAATTTTGACCAGAAATTAGACTAACATTACAATATTTATATTTTTAGATCTTTCAGTGCAAGGAAAGCAGGTGAGTCACTACAAGCAAAGGGGATGTTATGGGTGGAGCGCATGAAATGTAGTCTAGTGACATTTATAAGTGTTAGATTATGCCACTATATACACATGAAAAATACCACATAAATCTCTTGGTTTCAGATTCAACATGCAAACTAATGGGTGGAAAGCAAGACAGAAGGTTAATACCTCTTCACCCTTCTTGACAAGACCTATCCTCCTAATATTTAAGCGAACAGATGCATAGAACTTTAAGGCATTACCACCGCATGTAACTTCAGTGGGCCCACCAAAACCTCCAAAAGTACTGAGCTTTGACCTCACCTGCATATCAATATGATCAATATGTGTGATCAGTCAACTGCTTTATTTAGAGAAACAAACTTCACTTTAAACAAAGTTATAGGAGGAAAAAAATGTAAAAAAGGTCACAAATCATATGATAACCTTACTATATTATAACTTTGTTTAAAGAAAGAAGGAAAAGGAAGGGACAAAATTTTTTATTACATGGTATCTTATATTACCAGACATGGTAATCATAGCAATATTTCACCGAGAACTTCAGCATTATCTAGTAGGAAATTAGACTATTAAAAGTTTAGGCAACAACCATGCAGCTCACAAAGAGATGGAAATTTACAGATAACTTCCAAACTAAACAACAATTTTCATCTTGATTCTTTCAACACCTGATTTATGAAAATCAAAATGGTCTGAGATAATGATACAGAGTGGCTTAATTTACGAAGTGCCTGGCTCATCAGTCTAGCTTGCACTGCCATATGAGCATCACCCATCTCACCATCAAGTTCACTTTTAGGCACTAAAGCAGCTACCTGTCATTAAAGAAAAAAAATCAAAACCAGAAAACACCAAAAAGTAAATAAAGAATTGCTTTGCAATAAATAACTAAAATCTGATGATATTGACCATCTACTCTAAAGATCTTTTAACTCATTCAGGGTGGAAATTCCACGTATGTAATCATGCAGCAAAATAAGCAATCATTGCTTTTAAAATATCCACCAGAGATAATTAAGCATAACCTAATAAGCAGCTAACATGAAAATGGACAATCTTTAGAAATATCTTCCAGCAACTACAGAAATTAAATTAAAGTGACCAGATGCTTCACCAAGTGGAAAAAAGTATGCACCAATAAAAACTTTGCTTACACTATCAACAACAATTACATCAACAGAACCGCTCCTGATCAGGGTATCCACAAGACTCAAAGCTTGTTCACCACAATCAGGTTGTGCAAGAAGTAAATTTTCTGTGTTCACTCCAATAGCCTCAGCTAGCGATGAATCAAGAGCATGCTCAGCATCAATAAAAACGCAATAACCTGCATTGACCGCATGAGACAAGTGTCTCAGTATCCTGGAAGAAGCTAAAGCCAAAAATATGTCAAAACAGAATATTTCTTTTAATTCAACATTCTTCCCAGGATATTGCATAATGACCACACATAAACACGCACAGTGCTTGCCCTTGTTATACTTAAGGAAACATTAACTACAAATTTGAGTGTGTAACATAAAATTACTCCTCCCTAGAATTTGAGATGCTCTTTAAGTCAGTAAATCAGTCATATATTATAATTGACTCTAGGAAAAGATGTCCTACTGCAGAATATAAAAATCGAATGGATCACACATTCTTATCAACAAAAGTAGAGAATCAGCAAATAGCTATTCTCAAAATGCATTTTAAGTGGAGGTAATGTAATCAATGAAGCACTTAAGAATCTTAGCAACCTCCTTGTCTTTGTACTTCAGCAATTACATGCAGTCCAAGAGTTGTTTTCCCAGAAGCCTCTGGACCATATATCTCCACAACACGTCCCTGTAATAAATAAATATCAAGAAAGAGTACGTCATAAGGAGCCAATACTTGCAAAGCAACATATGGGTTCTTAATTTGACAACAAGAATGGAAGGTGAAAAAAAAAGATTGGTCTCTCTTTTCACTGAACTCTCAATTTCATTTGAAATGTAATTCTAGAATTTGACAAAATGGAAAAATAAGACTACGTTTAACCCAATACTGTAAGATAGATATTTTTCCTATTTTTCCAATTAACTTATTTCAACTTAAGTAATTAAAATCACAAGCTTATAGTTGCAAATCCACATTGAGGCAGGAATCTTTGTAAGAAGCAAAATTAGCAGCCAGTCCCTGAACTTTTCTCTTGGATCAACAGTCAAATTTATCATCAACAAATCATTAACAGAACATGATCTCAAATTTAAGAATTTTTGGCACCTACACATTTGCATTAAAATTTGTAGCTATTACGGGAAGCAAAATTCTTTTGCAATGTACCTTTGGAAGCCCACCAGTGCCTAGTGCTATGTCCAATGCAAAAGAACCTGTAGACACCACTGGAACCTGTCTAGCAGAGACTGACCGACCAAGCCACATGATAGACCCTTTCCCAAATGCACTAGTAATCTGATCCAAGGCGTGTTGTAGGGCTAGCTCTTTCTTGGACATATTCTCTTCACTCGAATCACTTCCATCTGACTTGGATTTTCTTTTACCTTCAAATAAACAGAATTTCAGATTGTTATCACCTAAAGATCAATACAAACAAAAGAAAGAGCTACAAAATTTTATCAAACCATAATGCTGGCTCAAGCAAAAAGCAAAGCC
>CP135538.1:5573943-5604884 GCA_032402905.1 Khaya senegalensis | reverse complement strand
TTATTTACGAATTAAAATATTTATTTTATATTTAAAATTTTTTTTAAAAAATAGTTCAATTATATTTGTCATATTTTAAGAAAATTATTACATATTTATCACAAAATTAATTAATGTTTGAATAGGTATTAAATTAAATATTTAAAAAAATTATTAAATATATATTAAGTGAATAATATAATTATAATATATTTATATATATATATAATTATATTGGATTAATATTTGGGATTTGTTATTAAAACCAATCATAAATGTGTTAATCTAAAATATGTGATATGCAACCACGTGCTACTAGTACTATTACTATTACTATTACTATTACTAGTACAATTGTCACTCCTACTGCAACTAAGCTATGTTTTTCCACGACTATTGCAATTTTGTCGTCCAATAAAAGTTTGAGCATAATAAGATTTTTGTTTGTATTTATTTTATTTTTTATTTAATTTTTCCACCATCTGTCCCTCCCTCCCTCCCTCCCTCCCCCCTAGGTTCAAAAAAAAAAAAAACAAATCAACTCTCAGAGTCTATGCTGCCAGGGGCGCGAGAGAAAACTACTATTATAAAATTGTACATTTGTTTATATATATATATATATATGTGTGTGTGTTTGTTTTTATATATATGTGTGTGTGTGTGTGTGTGTGTGTGTGATATTTTGTTCTCTGCATCAATAAATCAAACCCATTAACTTTGATAATATCAGAATTTGATCTTTTCCGTTTTGGCACAGGCTCAAACCAGTAGTGAAACACTTTATCCCTAAATTCTCAGCCACTTCTATTTTTGAAACTAAAAATTTCAAAATTTTATCCTAAAATACAAATAAAAATTTTATAACTTGACCAAACAAAAACCTTTATACTAATTAAAGAATGATAAAATATTCGTTTACATATTTTTAGATAAGATATATTTATAAATGTTCTATTAAAAAAAAATTATATACTTATAAATATTCCATACTCCTTTTTAATTAATACCAAAATACTTTTAATCTAAAAACAACAAAATTGTAAAAAACCAAAATTAATCCTTTTTGAGTACTACTTAAATATATCAATAAATTTTATAATCTTTTAAAAGACAATTTCCCTATCTAACGGACACAAAACACATGTCGAAAAATTTGGTTTTAAAAACACATTAAAGACCCTTCATTTCACAACATTGAAATCTCCGTCTACCAGGAATTGTTTTGCAAGGCGACATACCCTTACAAATCCTCCCATACTAAAGAGCGGAATGAAAATTCAAACGAAACTCTCGAGAACATATGCTGCCTTTCTGAGAAAAGAATTTACACAAATTTGATGCTCGGCATTTGTTAGAACCACTTCCACCGCTTACAAGGGAGGACGTTATGGTCTCTCTATATGACACATTCACTATCCAACAATCAATTACGGTTTAATTTACAACCCTCCCCAATTGCAGCAATTGAAAATGCACAATGCTTGAGAGTTCTAGGAAACCAGTCGATCAACCCCAACCCCCCAAACGGAGAAGAGAAAAAAAAATAATTAAGTACATTATAAATTAAAATGGTGCTACTAACATTCACATAAGAAAATCCCCAACATACATTCAACAAATCACGCACCCACCTTAAAATAACTAATAGCTTCCGTCGCCTCAAACCAACCAAGGAAAAGGAAAGAAGGATTCTTAAAAACCGTTTGGTCATCATCCATAATACAACATCAAAAAAAAAATTGTAAAAATAAATAACCACCGAAAACTGCAAAACCCCCTGCCCCCCTCCCCCACTTCCCTCTCCTCTCCTTTCAAATCAACAAACACTTCAAATATCCTACAGGAGCAGGACACTCACAACATAATATCATGCTCCGCCACCTATCCAACCCAATTCTACTGCTGCTTGCATTCTGGAGGCCTCTCACCTTGCTGACCATCAGCACCAGCTTGTAATTTTCCACCCTTCTGCAATAAAAGTACACAATTCATCAGATAGTCACTTCCAAGTTTCTTTTACACAAAGATAGAACCATAACATGAAGTAGAGGGTAAATTAAAAATCAAGAAAAGGTAAATAAAATAGGTATTACCTTATTCCTAGCAGATGGCTGCGGCAGTGGGATTTCAAGCCAAAAGAAGAAAGAGGTCAGCAATTGGCGCCCCATTTCATATCTCAAAGCAATTAACAAATAGAAAGGGGTTAGGACTGTCTCAAAAGACTACAATAACATACCTCCTTCTTGGTCTTGCCTCCAACTTCATCCTCCTCATCATCTTCATCTTCATCCTCGTCGTCATCCTCATCAATATCTTCATCATCATCTTCCTCATCCTCATCTTCTTCTTCTTCATCATCATCATCTATCTCAAGCTCTTCTTCCTGAATAGCTTCCCCAGTAAACCATGAAACAGCATGGGGTATAATCTTGTCTCTAATGGTTGACCTAGACAGTGCAATAAATTCAGCACTCAACAAGAAATTACAGTATAAAACCAATTATTAGCAAGAATTCTAGCAACTTTCAGAGTTAGGTGAAAAAATTGTTGAGCATTAAAATTCAATCTTTCATACTCTACATTACTGTAAAGTTACAATAACAGTATATGTTATAAAAGCCCAAACCTCAGTATGACACAACCTGTATAGAACTGATAAAGAGCATCATCAAGCAGATTACTGGCTAAAATTTATCATTTATATAGTAAAATAAAGCTATCAAGAGTACACACCCAATGTCATAATCTTGCTCCATTTGATTTTGAAGCTCCTCAGCCTGTTCCAGAAATGGAAAATTGAGTGAATCACATAATATAAAACAACCAATCAATCAATTCATCCTAGAAATTCCATGATGTAATCATACAGTCTCTTCATCAATGTCTTCATCATCTTCAGGGACTTGAGGTGGATTAAAAAAGTTGAAAAAACTTTCACAGTCTTCAGTTTTAGTAATTGGCTTAGAATTCTTTGATCCTTTCTTGGGCTTTTTCTTAAGGAGCTTCTGTGTCAAGCATTTTCCAGGAAACCATTCAATCTGAGTGCTACAAAACACCAGTACAAAACAAATTTCAGCAATTGCAAGGTAGAAACAATAGTTGACAAGTCTACTAATAATCTTACTACAGTATGCAAAACTAAGAAGACAGGTTCAACATAATGCCAAGGAAAGAACAGAAGTTACCCTATAGCTTTCTCAAGAATAGGTTCATCTTCATCAATCATGTGGTAAGTCTTTGTCAAGATAGAGTTCTTGAAGTAAGGATTGGGCTCAAAGAAAAATTCAAGCTTGAATCCCTTAGGATCATCTATCCTACACCACTTAATGTCTTTAAGAAACTTGAGAGCTCCTTCATCACGCTCGGTAATCTGATTACAAGGAAAAAGTTTAGAACCACAAGTTCCCGATTGCAGAAACACCAAAATACACAAATTTTTTTATCGAATAACATACCTCCTCAGTTAAAACATCATTATTCTTCATTGCAGTGAGCCAGAAGTCAGGCACTCCTTTAACTGCATCAAGTGTACCACAATCAAATATAAATCCATCAAGAAAATTGCATAATAAAGAAAGGTCATATGTTGATATGCATACCTTCAGCAGCTTTATCCTCTCCCTGATCCATTGCAGCTTCATTTGGAGCTCCTTCTATTTCAACAACACCATTGACAATCTCATATCTCTGCAATATACAGTACCAACAGCAACTAAAAGATTTGACATCAAATTAACCAATTTCGACAGGATAATCAGAGTCAGAGACCCACCAAAAAAAAAGTTTCAATTGCAGCAAATGCAAAGCCACAGCTATGCCCTAGCATGGAATCAGTAAAGGCATTTTCCTTACCAGACACTGAGCAAGTATCAACAGCCACTAGAATATCCTGATGTGTCATAAAGAAGAAACCTAACGGAGTGGTTGGCATGGAACAAACAGACATGGATAATTGCATTTTTTTTTTCCTCCAAAATATCCCCAAAAGGAATTGTTTCGCTGTTCCATGGGCTAAGATGTTCTTAGCTCCCAATCATGTTATTCACCTTTCCATTCACATGAAGGCAGTTGTGCACAAATAAAAAGAGTTTTTTTATAGAGAGAGTATGGAACCTTGGTGTACAGAGGCTGATACAATTTTTGATATTTGGCTTCCAGCGCTGCTCTCTCCTCAAAGAATTTTGCCTCCAATTCATTATGCTGACTCTGAAAATCATTAAAAAATATTGTTAAATCCCCTTATCAAGGCAACAAATCAATCAGGGGTAAAGGATAAACAACAAAGACCACAAGGATTCAACAAGGTAAAAGAAACACAAAAAAGTTGAATAACTTTCCTCAAATCTGGCAAATATTCAACAGTAATTTACGATTGATTAAATACACAAATTTCGTATTTACAACAACATCAAATCCCCATAGAAATACTGGCATAAGTAATTATCTGATCTGTAAAATCAATCATGTACTTGAGAATCATCACAAATGACTATATGATCTTAAAAAAAAAAAAAAAAACCCTCTACAACATATCAAGTTATGTGCTAACCAAGCTTTCTCTTAGCTTCATCATACTAAGCAATTTGGAACCAAAGAGATCAAGTTCAGTAATACGAAATAGACCCTAACCCTCAATCTACAAATAGTTTAAAAGATGGCTCCGCCGAATGAGGCAAGAATGTCATTTGTCCCAAATAAACCACCAATTATGACAATCAACAAAAAAGTTACCATATTACAGTCAATGACGTGGCAAGACTGTTGATCATCTCCCAATACACTACTAAATATAACAATAAGCTCAGTAAATCTCAACATAGATCATTGTTTTAATCAAAGGTTATTTGTTGCAGCCCATTTAAAGCTTAAAACACACATTACCCACAAAGCAATATCACCAAACAAATATGGCATATATAAACCAATAATCAAACCATATAACAAATATATCACCTGATTTCCTAACAGTGCATCCTCAAACATATCAACAACAATAGCACAAATAATATCAATATCGTAATGAACCTGCAAAACAAATCACTTTAACTGCAGAATTAACAAAAAAAGTACGTGCCTGGATCTCTCTGAGAACCTCAACACGCTTCCTGACTACCGGACTCAAGTTCTCAAGGGCATCAGAGTGCTGTACGGCCAGACTCTGAAGCTTATTCTGCACAAACACTAACTCCATCAGTCAATCAAATCCCGACACATAATACAATAATTGAAAACCAAAAAACAAACATTTAAACGCAATCTATTCAGCTACTAAGAAAACTTGCGCTTTCTCCCGGAAACGGTCGGACGGTAAAGTAGTGTAAGCCAATCCCTTTACCTTTATAGCACTCTCGAGGCCAGCTCGATTCTCTTCGTTAAGAGCTACACACAAAACAGAAAAACGAGTAAGATAATAAGTAATCGAATAAACTAAAACCCTCAAGAGAGAGAGAGAAATCGAAATTCGGGTTTTGGAGATATGAGATTACAGGCGCTGAGATCGGCCATACTGAAGTTATCCTTGTCAGAGCTCATTGTTGGAGAAACGATGGCGTTTAGGAGACGTAGGTGGACTAAAACCCTAGAAGAGAAAAGAAGAGATTTGAGGGAAGGAAGAGGGAAAAGAGTATTGAAAGAGATACGTAAAAAGAAACGTGGCCTCGCCTAAATCCTCTCCCTCGCCCTAAAAACCTAGAACACTTAGCCAGCGACTGACTGCTAGCTCTCTTTTATTTCCTGGAGTGGGGGGTACCTTTCTGTCCTTTTACTTACTTAAATTTATTATTTAATTATTTTAATGTTGTCTTACGAGTACCAGAAGGGTAGGGCCGTGCGTGTTCGGTAACCCGGGCGATAATAACATTGGGATTTTTAATCCTCAGGTTTCAATTCATCCGTAATTATCCTCTTCTCCGCCGCGCACACCCACGCCCACCTCCTCCCCACCCCAAATAATTCCATGGTTTCACAATAAATTTAACCCTCGACTCAACTTAACAATGGATTTGGTTTATTATATCAATTATTTTAATTATTGTCCATCAAAATGTATTTGACAGCCTCTGATTTCAAATTCCATCCTTCTTTAAAAATAAAATAACATGATAGATTAACAATTCTTATACTGATATTTTATTATGCAACTAATAAGAATAATAAATAGAATACATTTAATTTAAAATTGAATAATCATAAATGAAATTTAGCTCATGTCATGTGATTTAATTGATTGATTTTATTATAATTTTTTTAAAAAAAAATTTATAATATACAACTGTATTTTTTTACTTAAAAAAATATATATATATATATACTTTATCCATGAACATATGGGAATTATTCTTTAGGCATATTCATTCAATTAATAATTCATTTTGGACCATGACATTATTTTGGAAACATTTATTTCCATTCACAATCAAACTTTCCGATAAATAATTTACTAAGTAGCATGAAATTAAAATTTTACTAAAAATATATATATATATATATATATACACACACACACACACACAAATATTTAACTTTTATAAAAAGTGCAAAAGATATATCTGTATTTTTCTTGAATTTTTTTTTTAAAAAATAACAATTATTTTTTAAAGAATTAAATAAACTCATATTAAAAGTGGATTGTAATTCATTAAAGAAAAACTAAACCTTGCAATCTACCTTATGAATCTTTATTTACATTCAGATATTATAAAAATAAAAGCTAAATCCTAATACATCAAAATTAATTTTTTTAATTTTTTAATTATATCAATAATTACTAGCACGCACTAGCAAAGTAATATAAATAAAGTTAACATGGTTTTATTATCACATTTAAACCACCCAACATCTAATGACTACCAGGTGTGCATGGCATAAAACAAAGTCAATTTCTCTATGAATTATGAAAGGTCAAGGCCAACACCCCATACTTTTAATAATACGCAGTTGAATTATAAATAAGAGGCATATTTTTAAATATTTCTCCTCAATTTTTATGAAATCATACATAAATATAAATATTTTATAACTAATAAATAATAATCTTTAATAATAATAATATTTTATTTAAATTTATTACCTAAAATAATAAAATAACTAAAATAACATTGTGTGTACAAATTTTTTGTTATATGATTTATTAATTTATGTATGAGTTTAAGTAATTACATAATTTTTTATGCAAAAAATATTTGTTTATGAATTAAATCCATTTATGGAGCAAGCTCATTATTTTCATACTTTTTCTTTTATATATATATATATATATATATATATATATATATATTCAAGTCATATAAGATTCATGAAATGTATAGTTGACACTTAAAGTTGTGACTGCTATATGTATGTTGTATGAGTTATTTTTATAAACATATCATGTTTCTATGTGTATATTAAATAAATCCATATGTGTGTATGTAAATAATGTATATAAGTCATATTAAGGTATGAAACTTCAATGTATAATAATGACAGAGATTTAAGGTCGTTTATATTGTTTAGTTATAAAATTTTATGTAATAAATATAAAAAGAGTGTATGAAAATAAGAATGTACAGTGCTTAGCAAGATTCACCATAAACTCTAAAGAGGGGTCAAGTGGATCTTATCAACTTAGTATTAAAGATTTGAAAAAGATTTGCATAATGATATAAGTGCATCTATGACTAAATCTAGGTATACACATTTTAACAATCTAGTTTTAGCTACTACAAGGGTAAAGAGATGCTTAGCAATAGCTTATAGAATTGAACCATAGAGTTGGTTAGTTTACGGCCCTAATAATAGTAGAGCATTTAAAAAAGAAAGTAGATTGATGGATTTTACTTGTAAAGAATAACCTAGATTACATCTAGAGTCATCAAGAGGATATGATCGAAGATTTAGTCAGAGTTTTACATCTTAAAGTCATACAAGTGACTCGTAAAGTAATAATACTGATAAAGGATAAATGTTTTTTATGTGTGATATATAAAAGATATTATAAGGGGTAATGTTTCTTGTAGGTACTATTTATTATTATCATTGTTAATAACCTAGGCATATCAAAAGAGAGCATCTTACCTTGACACCTAGTGTTAGTTGTGCTAGATAGGATAAATGTACACAACTTAATATTATAAAGGGTTCTAATGATAGATAAAAAGGCTAATCAAGTTATACTCATGTGCACACACATATCTTTGCCTTGATAGAGTGAGAGGCATAAGCCACACTAGATATGGTTATAAGTATATTGATTATTTTTTAGCATGATGCTCATTTTAATATATCTAGGATTTACACATTCTTTTGTATCTCATATTTTTACCATAAATGCTAATAAAAAGTTAGACTATTAGACTATGACTTATTGGTAACCACACCACTTGAAAACTCATTATTACCCGATAGTGTGTTTTGGGAATTTGCCATTGTTGTGGATGATTATGATATGAAAATAGATTTAATTCCTTTGGATATTTGTGATTTTGATGCTATATAAAAAATGGATTGACTTGCTAGTTATCAGTCACACTTGATTACTTTTAAAGAAAAGTAACATTTAAAATATTAAATAAATTCAACTACTAGTAAATTATTAAGGAAATCTTGCATATCTAGCATATGTTATTGATACAAAAGTTGTTTTAAAGTAAAGTTAAAAAATATTCCTCTAGTAAATGAATTTTTAAAAGTATTTCCTGAAAAATTTATTGGTTTACCGCCATATAGAGAGAGGTTAAACTTAAAATTAATTTGATTTCAGATACAACTATTATTTCTATAACACCTTATATAACGGCTCAATTAGAGTTGAAAAAATTAAAAATTCAAGTATAAGAATTAGTAGATAAAAGTTTGTATATTTTTAGGAAGCATTAGTGCTATTTGTAAAGAAAACAGGATTTTTGAGATTATGTATAGATTACTAGTAGTTGAATAAAGTCACAATTCACAACAAGCATTCACCCACTTGCATTGATGATTTATTTGATTAATTACAGGATGTTAAATTTTTCTCCAAGATAAATTTGTGTTCAGGTTATTATTAGTTGAAAATTAAAAATGATAATGCACTTAAAATTGCTTTCAGGACTCATTGACATTGTGAGTTTCTAGTAATACCATTTGGATTGATTAATGCTTTAGCAACATGATGGATCTTGTAAATTGGGCGTTTCTTGCTTATTTAGACTAATTTATTATTTTGCTTATTAATGATATTATAATATATTCACAAATCTAAGAATAACATATAGAGTGTTTGAAAGTTATTTTACACACATTGAAGAGTAAACAACTTTATGCAAAATTTAGTAAATGTTAATTTTGGCTACATAGAGTTGTATTTCTCGATCATATGATTTCAACTGATAGCATTTATGTGGATCCTCAAAAAGTAAAAACTATAGTTAACTTGGAGTGACCTAATAATATAATAAAAGTTTGGAGCTTCTTTAAATTTTAGCTAGATATTTTTCAAGATTTGTTAAAGGTTTTTTTAGAATATATGAACTGTTGATACTAACTAGGAAGAATGTGAAATTTGTGTGGGATGAGAATTGTAAAAAAAGTTTTTGAGAAATGAAAAAAAGATTGACTTCTACCTCTATTCTTACAATTTCAACTGATATTAAGGGATTTGTGGTTTATAATAATGCAGTTAGACAACGGTTGGGCTGTGTATTGATATATCATAAAAAGTTAATTGCTTATGCATTTTGAGAACTTAAGATTATGAATTGAGCTATTTAGCCCATGATTTAAAACTTGCAGTAGTAGTATTTGTATTAAAGATTTGGAGATATTATATATATAGGATTACTTTTTAGATTTATATAGATTATAAAAACTTGAAATATTTATTTACGTAAAAAGAATTGAATCTCAAACACTAAAGATAGATTGAACTAATTAAAGACTATAATTGTAGCATTAATATTATTTAGATAAAGGAAATGTCGTAGCAAATACACTTAATAAAAAATTTTGAAGTGTTATTACTCATATAAAAGTGACCTATCTCTTATTATTAACTGATTTGAAAACACTTGAAGTTTATTTGACTGTAAGTGCATACAAGACATTATTATTTTATTTTGAAGTTAGACTTATATTGATTAATCAAAATTTAAAAAAGATAAAATCATGATCAAAATATAGTTAAGTTAAAAGAAGAAGTGAAGAACGGTGTATGAACTAACTTTTCATTAAGAGTGAATAAATAATAGTTATGGATAATAGACTTTGTATGCCAAATAATTTAGAATTGAAGAAACAAAGTTTAAAAGAAGCACATAATTTAGTATATGCAATACATCCCAAAAGTACCAAGATGCATCTACACTGAGGGAGTATTACTGGTGATAAGGCTTGAAGAGAGAGATTGCAGAATTTGTATCCCACTATTTAACTTATTAATAGTTAAGACTGACCATTAAAGTCCTGCAGGATTATCTTAGCCTTTTTTTATTCTTAAGTGAAACTGAGAATATATTATGATGAACTTTATTATTGGGCTTCTACGTACTCTAAATAGTCATGGCAATATTTAGGTAATTATTAATTGACTCACGAAATCTACTCATTTTCTAATAATACCTGCTCTTACTCTTTTTTAAAGTCTAAGATGAATCATGCTGACTACTATACATTCTTGTTTTCATATACTCTTTCAATAATTCTTACATAATAAAATTTCATTAATAAACAATACAATTGACCTCAAGCCTTTATCATTATTATGCATTAAAATTTCTTACTTTATCACAATATATATATATACACACACACATTATTTATACACACACATAGGTACATTTAAACATGATATGCTCATAAGATTATTCATGCAGTATTTATTTATTAATTCCAACTTCAAGTGTTAAACTATATAGTGTACAAATTCTACGCGAATTGGAGAAAAATAGGAAAATAGAAAAATAATGAGCTTATAGTTTAGTAAGTGAATTTAATTTATAAGAAAATATTTTTTTCATAAATAATTATACAATTACTTAAATTTATATATAAATTATGTGTTAATCACATAATAAATATTTTTTACAATACAACTAATGAATTAACATAAAATCAATACCCATAAGAATATATCATATTTAGCGAAAAATTTTTGCTCAGGTAAAAGAATAAAAAAATACTCGACAATCTCATATCCTTATCCAAACAATTATAATCATATCATAAATATACCTCGATAGTCTCATATTTTCATCCAGTCTATTATAATCATACCTTACGACTTTATTTTCTCATTAGGGTTTTATAATCATATCAAAAACATATATAATAATCTAGTATTCTCATTTGACCAATTATAATCATATCAAAAACATATTTGATGCCTCATATTCTTATCCAAGCAATCATAATCATACTCTATAACCTCATATTTTCATTAAGGTTTCATAATCATATTAATGATATATCAACGGCCTTATATTCTCATTCAGGCAGTTATAATCATACCTCATGGTTTTGTATTTTTATTAGAGTTTCATAATTATATTCATGTCATTTCTCAATAATTTTTACATTAAATGAATGATATGAATATCAAAAATATTATTTTTTATCAAATTTTTTCATGCAATTATACAAATGTAATCACCTGCATTTCAATACAATATAGTTATTATACTAGAATATATAATGGTTTAAAAAAAATTACTCATAGCTTAACAATCAATTCTAAGTGATTTTAGGCTCTTTTAGATACCCTAATGTCACACTCATTCCTAAAACACATAATATTTAAAAATTAACTATTAAAACTAATTTAAAATCTAACACTTGTTGCAAATATGAAGACATAAATGTTATACTTTCAAAATTCACTAAATTTTTAAATTTATTTTTAATTTGCCAAACATATTTTCTGTATTATTTCTTTTGTCCATTGTCGATCTTTCTTTTCTTTTTCTTATTCTTCTCTCTCTTTTTGTTCCTTTTTCTTTTCTTCCTTGACTATCTCTTTCTCACTATTTTATTTAATTTCCAGCTTCAATTCCTTTTCATGAAGTTCTTCAATTCCTTTTCACGAAGTAAACTTGTATTAATATATATATATTGGCCACCGATTGGAAGCATGCAATTGTATCACTACCTTACCAATTCAATTTCACATGTTTACTTCATATTCTTCTTTTTTTTTTAAAATAATAAGTCCATGTGTTACATTTTTTATTTGCCAAGAGTATATATTTATTAGATAAATTAACTAATTTGTATGAAAATGAAATAGTATAATTACATAAAATGCCAATATTTATTGTACTAACAAAAATATTTGTTTTACATCCATATTTTGACCCAGTTTGCAAATTGCTATGGGTATCAAATTGAATTTTATTACAGTTTTTTACTCTCAAATAGATATACAATGAGAAAAGACAATTCAAATTCTAAAAGATATACTTCAAACGTGTGTGATACAATTTAAGGGCGATTGGAATGTATACTTACCACTGACGAAATTTGCTTATAACAATAGTTATCAGTTTAATATTTAGATGACACTATATGAAGTTTTATATGAAAGAAAATGTAGAATATCTATATGTTAGAATAAAGTTGGGGAAAGGAAGATGTTGGGTCTAAAAATTGTACAAAATATTAATGATAAGATTGGAGTTATTAAAGATAGACTTAAAGTAGCACGTGATAGATAGAAAAATTATACAGATTAACGTAAAAGACAACTTGAGTTTGTAATTAGTGACAAATTTTTCTTCTAAGTTTCTACATAGAAGAGTATATTTTGATGTGGGAAATAAGGGAAATTAAGTTCTCAATAAATAGGTTTATATGAGATTATAGAAATAATTAGTAAAGTGGCTTACCGCTTAACTCTACCTCTAAAATTATCAAGCATTTATAATACTTTTCATGTTTTTATGTTGAGAAAGTATATTTCTGATTTTTCTCATATTTTAGATTCATAGACAATGAAATTGAAAGATAATTTGATCTATGAAAAGGAAGCTATTCAAATATTGGACTTCAGAAAATAAAAGTTAAGTAATAAAACGATTTTTTTTTTTTTTTAAAGAAGAATATGAAATAACAAGTGAAATTGAATCAATGTAAGGCGGTAATACAGTTACATGCTTCCAATCAATGGCATATATATATATATATATATTTATTGTATCAATTTTAATGGTTAGTTTTTAAATTATATGTATTTTAAGAGTAAATGCAGCGGTATGAAACTTAGTAGACCTTAAAATCACTCTTAAGTAATTATCAAATTGTAAGTAGATTTTTTTTAACTATTATATATTTTAATATAATAAATTATATTATATTTGAACTTTATGTGATTATAATTGTTCACGAGCATAACAAATGATAATTTAAAGGTTCATGATATACGTGTGATATGTAAATTAATTGCAAAATAATGTGAATATGAATATGAAACCCTAACAAGAATGCGAGGTTATCATCTATATTTATATTATGATTTTGAAGCCCTTGGTAAGAATAGAAGGCCGCAGGATATAATTATGACTGTCCAAATAAGGCTGTTGAGTACATTTTTGATATGATCATAACTATTTGGATTAGGATACAGAATCATTAGGCAAAGGTTTTCTACCAAGCACGATATATTCCTATGGGTATTGCGAAAAATGTTTATCATCTAATTGATGCATAATTTATGTATGAGTTTAAGTAATTGAATAATTATTTATGAAAAAAAAAAGTATTTTCTCATAAATCAAATCTATCTACTAAGTTGTAAGTTCATTATTTTTCTATTTTCATTTTTTTTCTTAGATCACGCAGAATTTATGTAATGTATAGTTGACACTTGGGTTTGGAACCAATAAATATATATTGTATAGATCATCTTATGAGTGTATCATGTTTATATGTATATATGAAATAGATACACATTTGTATAAGTAAATAATGTTTATAAGTTGTGACAAGACATGTAATTTCAGTGTATAATAATGATGGAGGTCTAAGATTGTTAATGTTGTTTAATAATAAATTTTATTACTTAAAAATTATGAAAAGTGTATTTGAAAATACAAAGTACAATACTTTACAGGATTCATCTTGAACTCCAAGAAGAGGTCGATGATGGATCTTGTTAGTAAATCATGTGATTGCCAAATATTTAGTTAAAACAATGACTTCAGATGTATACGACCTATTTTGTTTACCTTAGTGTCACACAAACTCATATTTTATAATAACAAAATATGCAATTAAAAAAGAAAATATCAAGAGGTTAAATTGAAGAATCAAGCTTAAGACATTAATGATAAAATTTAATATAGTATACTTATGTGTGTGTGATTGTGATGATTTTGTAAGTTTACATGTTTTGTATAAAAATATATTTTGAATATTTGCAAAATATTCCAAGAAACTTGCTTTTGAAATCTATGAAATGAATTTAATAACTTATTTCAAAGTTAAAATGAAGACCAATTTGTAAAATTTTAGAGATCAAAATATAAAATTTTGAAAACAAAAGGTATATAGCAACCAACCCCCTAATTCCTTCAACTGGTTAGCCGATTTATGTCAATTGGCCCACCAATTTGTAAAAACCTTTAGTTGTTTAAAAATTTTTTTGCCCTTTATTCTTAATAAATCGATCAACAAGTTCAAAAAAAAGGTCAAACATTTGCGTGCAAAATTTGAATTTTTATGTGTGTAATGACTAATTTTTTAATTAATATTGAAATAAATTTTGAACATTCTCTCAACCAATATTGAAATGGATTTTGAACATTCTTTTAAGTATTCTAAAGTTTTATAAGCATCCTTTGAGTATACTTTCTAGCCAATCCTAACCTTCTTTTGAAAATTTAAGTATACTAGTAAACTCATTCGACCAGTAGAACAAAACTGTTGGAAAGTTTAGATCTAAAAATTATTAGAATCTTCCTAGTGACTTCACCAGAGCCACACTTTTCTAGCAAGATTTCTTATGAACGACATGTCAAATTGAAAAATGAACACAATTGTTGGACTCAGGATGTCAAGAATTATAAGATAAGACCCATCTTTTACATTGCCAAAAATTTTGTCACCGCCACCGTTGACTGTCATTAATTAGCAAAATTGATCGATCAACAATTAATATTTGGTCAAAATCCTTTTTTAGACATTTCAAACGTTATTTTTGGCTTCGAAGACATTCGTTGAAGTTGTTTCGATGAGAGAAATCTAACTGTGACATTAGATTACCAAATGAATTTTTAAATTATAAAGTACGTAAATCGAGGCAATTGAAATAAAGATTTTGTCATTTATTTAGTTATGCACTTTAACAAATTTAATTATATATATATAATTATGATTATAGTATAAAATAGATTTAAATTATTTTAAATTAATTATAATATTTTATGATGAAATTGTTTAGATAGTATGTCTTACAGTTATTGCGTGTTGAACACTTATTTGAATTACATATTTTCTATTAAAATGTCTACGTGTTGATTTTTTTTAGATATATTTTTTGATGAATAGTATGCAAGTGGTTTTAATAATAACCATGCCATTATATTGCCTAATTTTTAATTGATTATTATATAAAAATGATATATATATATATATATATATATATAACACGTTATTTGTAATTGAGTTATTTGTGATTAAGTATGAATGGGATAATAGGAAGTATCCTTGGGCATAAGAATTGACACCTGCTCAAGTTAATGTGTTTTGCAACCTTGTTATAGGTGTAGATGATCTACATATTCACATAATTACTTCATGTGGTTTAAAATTTAAAGATGATATTTATTTTAGTTGTATGATATACATTATGTATAAAATGTGAAATTTCATAATATTTAGCATTATTAATGATTTTATTGAAAATGAGTATAAAACCTTATATATTGACTACACAAATTTTATGGTAAAATCAACATAAGTAAGTGATATTAATTTTTACTGAAATACTATATTTTTATTCACCCCTTCCTTTTCCCCTCCAAGAATGATATTAATATGAGATGGATACTGTAGAGCAAATAGTATATTTGGGTAATAAAAAAATACAATAAGTGAACTTTTAACTGCTTAATATTTAATATGTTCCTATTAACTTGTAGTTAAATTATTAGATATCTGAATATTAGATGAAACATTATTTATATGAACAACTTAAATTTAAATTTATTTTTTTAAAAACATAGCAAGTGTTCTCATTTTTCTATGATATTTTAAATCAAGTTTATATTTTTGACTTGTTTTAAAAGACTTAAAAACACATTTAACTAATTAATTAATAATATTTTATTTAATATTTTAATTTTTCAATTTAAAAGTCCCTAACCCCTATTTTGGGTTGTGACATGGCCGATTGTTCTCTTGTTGATTGTCTACCTCTTGCTTGCAGACAGAGTTGGGCTCTCCAAATTGGTATTCAGAACATAAGCAGGTGCAGTTTCCACTTCCATCTTTGTGAATATGAATTTCAATTCTTTACGTTTGTTAGCCGCTGTTGGTTTATGGAACCGAGGCTAACTATTGAGATGATACGGGCGGAAATTTCATGGCTGCCATTTTCAATTGGATTTGACGAAACAACTATCTCTTTTTTCCTGAAGTTTTGGCTCATATATCTTCAACCTACATTGTAAAAACGAGATTGGCAGTAGTCTTGGGATGCAGGTGTATTTGTTGTTGCTCTGCAGTGGTAGCGCCTGGGCTTAAGCGTGGAGGGAATAAGCTCAGTTGCCAAAGATTTCAAGCTTTTATTGATTTTCGGTTGGCTAAAGTGCCCAGTACCATAGCTGGTTTTTGCAGGTTGACAATTGACAATCCAAGCTAATCGGAGCATGTGAGCCCTTGCAAGTTTCTTAAATGATTTTGTTCTTTTCTGCTTACAATCCTCAGTAGTTGCAATACTATCTATAGGCAAACCTTAGTTTGTTATTGCAAAGGAAAATGTATCTGAGTTTGTTATTGCAAAGGAAAATGTATCTTTGTCCATTAATGTTTGCATTGATGTCTTATTCTATGGAAATCAACAGGCTTCTTTACCATGTATCGCTTGTTGCTAGTCTCCAATTCAAATGTGTAATAATAACAAATTGCAATGGTTAGCTGATTCTAGAAGCATTAACTCTTTGTAACTATTGTATTTTCTATTTCTTTGATCAATTTCACAGAAGCGTGTTTAATTCTTTTCTTCGCTGGAAATTCTATGGCAGGTTTCGGTATAATCCTTATCCTTTTAAGTGCAATGAGCAAGTCTTAGGGGAGAAATGGTCGAGGACTTGTCTTACTTAAACGGAGGGAAATATTCTAGTTGTAAGTATATATATTTATGCTGTGGACTGAGACAATGAGCTGTATATTTCGATGATTTTGGTGCTTGAACTGTTTTATTACTAGGATTTATGTTACAGTAGACAAACGACCCATGGATAAGCAGTTCGGGATTTCTTGAAGCAATCTCCTTGAGTTTGGAATAAATATGCGTCTTTCTTTCCTTCATTTTGAAGTACTTTGGGATTCGTTTTCATGGAAAAACTCATCATTTCTTTTTGGTTCTGAATGTTCTTTGCATCCTGTATTTCAGGACAACCAAAGTGTTAAGATACCGCATGCTAATAGTCCTAGAAGTCTTGGATCTGATGAAGACTAGTGAAAAAAATTTCCGTGTGAATTTTGTCTCCAATTTAGGAACCGGAAATTAAATCTGATTTGTACCATATATGTAGTTCACATCGAAAAAAAAATATATGTATCAGATTCAGTTTTTTCCTTGTTTACAATCCATGTGAACTGATATGCATTGTATGATAGATAATACGGAATATATTTGCGTTGGAAAGGTGGAGCCATTGGCTTTCAATTTGCACAGAAGCATTAAAACTTGGTTTTCTAGTCATTTGAGGTCTAGACAATCTACCATGCTGGTGGGTCTCAACGAGGCCCCACAAAAAAAAAAAAAAAAAAAATTGTTGGTGGGCCTGGTATTGTTGATATGATTACAGACACCATGAAAAGACCGATCATTTATTCAAAAAAAAAAAAATTAACAGCTGAAGTAAAAAGAGCACGTGCACTTGGTTAGATCTCACCCTTCTTTATATTTTGGTTTTATTATTATTATTATTTTTATTTTTTTGTCCAGATTCAAAAAAATTGTTTGAATTTTAGAAATTAAAATGCTACACCATCAGTTTCAATAGGCCCCGTATATATTTCTTTTTGGCTTTTGTTGTAACATGTGAAACATTGTGTTAATAACTAAACTAAAGCCTTCTGGGTTTTGCTTCTATAAATTATCACTAATAAGAGTACATTTCAGAGCAGTAATCGTGGTTGCTCCGTCACTATTAAGGGAGTTGATGCGGCGAAGGGTTAAAAACGAATAGAGCCAAATCATAAAGCCAATTTGAATTTGACAAGAGTAATTAGTTAGTAGATGATTGCCTTTGCCCCAAGACAACAGAAAGGATGTGCTGTCAATGTTGTGGATGCAGAAGACGCCAGCCAAATGCTCGTGCACCCTTGTATTCATGTCTGCTGATCCATCCTGACCTACTACCAATACATGCTTATATTATATTATATTATTGTTTCTCTTTCTTATTTTGGGGACTTAAACTAACAAACATTAACCCTTTCTTCGTCGCATTAAGAACTTCGTCTTCTTCTCCTCCTCATAAGTACTATTACTTCTTGACTTTTATATTATGAAATCATAATCACAGTATTGAGTTATTGCTGAAGAAAACAAAAGCCTTTCCAATTTAACATAAAGAACTACACTATTAAAATTAGTAAATATATATATATATATATATATCAATCTGACAATTTAATCAAGTTAAAAGACAGACAGTCATTTTGCGTTTAACGGGCCGTTAAACGTAAATTAAATATTCGCGCGTGCAATTTATTTTAAAGAATATTGAACACAATTTGAAACCACCCGGATGGCAGATTAGTAAAATTTTATATTATTTTAAGACAACTAATTGAATTGTGTTTCTTTTCTTCATTTTAATTTAACTTCTATGGCCAATTAATTTTTCATATAAAATATACATGGCACAATCTTATTGGTTCCGTCTCTTAAATACGTGAGGTTGTCAGCACTTGAGTATCACCACGTCGGAAAACGACCAGTCCAGTTGACTTCTCTGGACCGCTGTTTAAAAATTTTCCCACACAGAAGCAATCCTGTTTCTCTCAGGTAACGACAATTTAATCCTTCCAATCTCTAATCCGAAAATGACGACTTCTGCAAAGAATAACTTCTTGCCTCCATCGCCAATCTCGAATCAGCAGAAACGACGGCTTAGAGGAACAACAGTCCAAGTCCCTGGAGTTCTGTGCATCAAACGGTAAATGTTGTTCAAAGGATGTTGACTGCGCTAGTGAAAAGCCAATAATACTAGTGACGAATGGCGAGGGAATAGAGTCTCCTGGACTCACATTTCTCGTTGAAGCTCCGGTTAGGGATGGTCGTTTCAGTGTTCATGTCTGCGTTCCCCAGTGGTCAGTTCCCTTCAAAGCACTTCTTTTTTTTTTTTTTCCTAATTTTTTTCTTCTTTTTAAGTTCACTAATGGTTTTGTCTTGTCTAATTGACATATTTTTTCTTTCTTGGTAATGCTGATGCTGTTGATTTTGTAGTGATAAATCAGTGTCTGGCCATTCTATGACAGTAAGGGAGAATCTAGCTGTGACTTCGGTTGAAATAAGTGGCGCCAATGCATATGAAGTTTCTGGTATTTGAATATGGAGTTTCTTTTGTTTTAAGGTGATTGCATTGCAAAAACGAATAGTATATTGTTGAGAGAACAATATAATTACCGTAACAATTAAAGGAGAAAATAGCATTAATTGCTGCTGTTTATGACCAGGGACACCTGTGGATTGTGTTTTCTTGGCCGTAACCCATTTTGGTATGCATTTGTTATTTTGAGCTTTGAGTTCATTTATGAGGCAATGGTTTTACTTAAAAAATCCAGGTTACTAGCGGAAAAAACAAGGGATCAACTTGTGGCCATAAGATGTAAGTCGTGTGCTCTTTTTTGTTTTCTGACGTTTTAGCCTCTGCATCTCATCACTGTTAGGCAAACTGTTGGCCAGATAACCATTTTTGTTTTTCATTTTTGTTATTACACTATATTTAGCCATTTTTCAAATTTCATTTTACTTTATTTTTCTCTGCGCATGACTATAGAGGTTCTACTCCGGGCCTTTTGCTGGAGCTAGAGAGGTGCTGATCTGCGGTGTACAGTGCCTTTGCATCTCACTAAGCTGTTGAATGCAAATTTGTTTTGTTCTATTTGTACTTTATTTTCCACGCTGTCAATCTTTTATAATCTGTCATTCTTGTTCTTTCAGGAAGCATGATGTGAGTTCTGAAACTGATCTAAAGCATGCAGCCACTGTTTGTTTGCCATTGATAAATGCAGCTATAGAAGATATTGAGAAAGGAATTTTCCCCAAAAATGTTTACTAAATGTAGATATCCCCAACTGCCTCTGGAAAACAAGGTTCACCTTTTCTGAGTCTCTTCTTGAAGAATAAAAATTTTGATTGTAATAAAAAATATCAAAATCTGTGTGACATTGTTATTGATGTATATGGGGATTACTGTTGGTCGGATCAAAAAATACCGAGGTGTTCCACCGTGTGTCTTCTTTATCTTCATCATAAGTATCAGCTCTGGATGTCATGCAGTTATTCAAAGGCCATATATTTGATAATTAAGGTGTATTTTCAGCCTAAGCCTTTTAAAGCTATTTAAATGTAGTATCTCCAATTAGGCTATGAAATAAACGCCCCAAGTTGGGGCTTGTCAGTGAGTAAAATTGCCATCAATGTAGCAAAGTGAACCATGAGCCTATGCAGTACTGAAGTGAGAGTTGGGCTTCATTTTGTTAGCCATTGCATTCTTCAATGTGGAGTTGGCTGAAACACCCATATTGTGGCTTTAAGTTAGTAAAGAAAAGTTGTAAACATCCATATTGTGGCTTTAAGTTAGTAAGGAAAAGTTGTTGGTAAAATTTTCATTAATGTTTCAGCTAGGACTATCATGAATTTATTTTCTTCACCAAGGCCATCTTATTCTACTTCATAAATATTTAGTTTTACAAAATCCAATTTGGGAAGGTGCACTATTAATTAATGATATTGAAGATATTGAGAATTGATATGCCCTATCATATTTCAAATATGTTTTTTGCAAAGTAACCATAATTGGATCTCTCTTTCTTGTGTCTGTATAAATTATACAGCTTCTTAGGCCTTCTCGGTTTTCTGTTTGACATGAAGGAATGAAATATTGACATAATGGTGAAACATCAAGAACTAGACTTGCCAAAATTCATCAACTTTTTATTTTTTTAATAACTCATCTATTGCAAAGATGTAAATCTTAGGCCTTCTTGGTTTTCTGTTTGACATGAAGGAATGAAATATTGACATAATGGTGAAACATCAAGAACTAGACTTGCCAAAATTCATCAACTTTTTATTTTTTAATAACTCATCTATTGCAAAGATGTAAAACACTATTTCTTCTAATTGTGGCAGTGCTTCAGATGATTATGGTAAAATCTTGCTTGACAGGGACTGAGAGTGACTAACAGAGTATGTGCAGGTCCTCTTTAAGCTGGCAAGCTGTGTCAGCAAATACAAATCCATCTGTGGGCTATTTCATGTCCAACCAGGAGAGCCTTGGTATTAAGCTCGCAAGCTTGGCCGAGATGCCTCTGCAGCTGTAAGTTGCTCTTATATGATACCAAGAATGCCACATCTTAAGTAAGATTAAGTCATTTTTATTGTTTACCCTCGCTCCTCAAATACCCTGTCCCTATTTGGATTTCTTAGGGTGCAGCACGTTGCTTGAACTCACATCAGAAGAATGTGGAGATCGAATCTGTTGAGGTTTCCAAAAAGTTTAATAATGCTCACCAAACGGTTAAAAAAAATACTTCCATTTAGAGGTATAAACAAATGATACAATATGCTGTGCTAAATTTCAGAAAAAACCTCACAGTCTAAAATCAAATAACTTGGCAAATATTTCAAATAGCTTCTTGGATTATCTTTATGGTTCTCGTCATCTCTCTTACTCTCAATTCCATTTCCATTATGTTAAATTTGGTTACTTTTAAGAAACCTAGTCTGAGTGAATTCTAATTTGTAGTTGCTGGCGAAGGAACCAGAAAATGTGGATGAAGACCTGGATACTAGAGCACTTGAAGATGGCTTTGTGAGTTAAGATGTTACTTGTCTCCTATTTCTTCATCAACCTCCTGTTCCAATTGCTTACTTTTTCATAACATTTTGGCATAGCAGGTTGCCATTATTCCGTTTTCATTATCTGTAACCATGCAATTGGAAGCTCAGACTTTGGTTTCAAGCTGGATTTTTGCTGCAGATGGCACAGAGCAGTAGTACTTCTCTTGCCATCCTACGGTGATTTGTGCATATTAAAAGGAAGCCTCCGTTGTTTCATCCTACGAATTCAATTTAATAGTTAAGTAACTGTTAAGGTAGTAAAGCCTAAGCAGCAGCTTGCATTAAGCTCAAGCAAGAAGCACGAGCAAGATATTCTAAGCTGTAGCAAAAGGGATGACAATGCTAAAGCTGCCACCTCATCAATGTTATCAACTCAAGTAAAGAAGCTTAATGCAAGCTGGGCTATCAAGATCAGGAGAGCTGCCAGCTGGTGATGAAGGTGCTGAGTTTGTTATTGTTGGTTAGCTTTCCGTAATTCAAGGAAACTTGTTATAAGCAATTGTAAAGTTAGGTTTAGAAGGTTCCAGTTAGTTAGCTGCTTAGTATAAATTAGTGTTGTATTCTATTGTTCATTTGTTGAATAAGAGATTAAAAATTCAAAAATTTCTCTTTATTTTTCTCCTTTGATTTTATCTCAATCCAAATAGTTTACATTTCTTGATTTGGCATCAGAGAATTGAATCAAATGGCTAATACAAATTTGTCTTTGAGTAATGCTTTTGCAAATACTCTGTTTTCTTTTGTTTCAATGTTTAAACTCGATGGAGTCAACTATTATAAATACTACTCTAGATGATAAGTTACAAGTATTGTTATTGGTAGTTTGTTGCTAGATAGCTATTATAAATACTACTCTAGATGATAATTCTCGCAAGAAAAGTGATACCTATATAGAAAGATCAAGTATTAGAGACTAGGTATCTTGTGCTTTTACTGCAAAAAAATTTGGCATATTAAAAGAGAGTATATAATTTGGAAAGAGAACAAGTTAAGGAAAGAGGTGAATCACAAAATTATGAGAGTAATGTAATCTAGCTAAAGGCAATATGGGTATTGTCTATCATAAGAACTCCATAAATCTCACACGTTATACTGGTGATTGGGTGAATGATTCAGGCATAATATATATTATTATATTAGAATTTGTTAAATAATCATCAAACATATATTTTCAAATTGTTATATATTTAATTATTTAATTAATTAAAAAATATTTTCAATAAAAAACAAGTGTAACAATTTACAAATATCAAAGACAAATCAGAGCAAAGATATTGATTCAAGTGAAGAAATCAAAAGAAAAAAGAATGAAAGAATATTATAGAGAGAACTCTGGTTGAATTAGTGTGGTGTTGTATTAAATTTTTTATTATATTATCTTCACAATTTTATTAATTATTAAAAATATACGACAATCGATAAACGACAAATGGTGGACTAAGGATGAAAGTTGTAGACAACAATAGCAAATCGTAACTAGTGATTCTTTTGAATGAAAAAATATAAAATTATTACTATATGATAAAATAGTATTAATTAATTTATTAAATTACTATTTTGCTATTATAAAAGTGCATAGACTAGGCTTGACCCATAATGAGATGCAAGTTAAGTCTAGATTGAAAAAGCTATACGAAATTCATTTTTTCATACAATTTAGTTCAAAGTTAAAATAGCACCAAACATTGTAGGAAAGCAAAATTATAAAGATAAACACATTAATAAAATGCAATCCTAGCTAATAAACACATCCTTATTGTTTCACTAGGGCTATCTAAAATGTTGGTTGGATTTATTAACATGAGACTACAACACCATTGTTCATTCTCCAACTAAACTTCATTTGAAGTTATTTGTAACATGAAACTTCCATCATTAGCATCTTGTGCTTATAGCACAACTAAGTTTTAGGTTAAAGAAGACATAATTAAATTAAAGAATGAAGTTTTCAGGTTATTAGAACAACATATTCGTAATCCTAAAAAGGGATGAAAACCAAAACTAATAAACATCATATTGATAAAGACTTTAATATTAATGATTTGGTATTTGGTATGTGCCATAAAGCTTTACTACTAAATTAGCTAAAAAAAGGAATGTGGATAAATTCTATCAGTTTACTTAGTTTACTTATTTTAGTTAAGAAGTTCATAAAGTATCAATTTTTAACTTTCGTGTGATACTTGTGTTTTCTTAATTTTTAGTTTATTGTTCTTTCTAATATTGTAATACTTTATATATAGCAATAAGTATTTTCAATAAAGTTAAGCTGTTAAAAAGCCTAAGTCTTCCCTTTCATTCTCTTCTTCTCTAACAAATTTTGAAAACTCACAGCAAAACAAACATGATATTCTAAAATAAGGTCAAAAACATATTAACACTACAAAAATCAAGATTTGATAAGGTTAATACTAACTTACAAATGGTGATAATTGACTATAAACTCACATACTAGCCATCTTGAAATCAACCTATTTGTCTAGTTAGAATCTTTATATTCATCAAATATTACTCGTTCCAACACTAATAATGATTCACCATTATCAATACCTCCAATTGTCATTTCCAAGGTTCAATACCGAGGATTTAATTGGCTAGGTTTATTCAGTAGAACAATATTTCAATTTAAAAAATATTGCATATGACTAACAAGTTCAACTTGTATCCTTCCATCTAAAAGTCCTTGCCTTATAACGACCCCAATGGTTTATGAAATTTTATGGACATTTACATGTGATAAGTCCATTAAAATTATTTTTCTCCATTTTGGTTTAATTGATTGTAAAGATCTATTGAAAACTTTAACTTAACTTAAGCAAACCTTACCTATTGTAACTTACCAATAAATTTTTGAAAAGCTTTCCCATCGAGTTAATAACCTATTCAAAAATTTTCTCATTGGTTATTTTATTACAGGACTTTGAAATGACATTTGTCTAGATGTGAAAATTAAATAACCCAGTATCTTGGCAGATACGATAGGAGTTATTTGACTAATCAAGGGACAAAATAAATTAGAAAAGAAATGGAGCCAATATTACGCTTTCAACTAGCTTTAGTAGCACTAAAAAGGAACCCAACCTAACAACTGGTGTTTTAGGCCCTTCATTGAACTAGTATATTAATCCAAATTCAAATACTACTTCAACAATATCTTATCATATCACTAATCAAGAGATGTGAGAATACTGATAGAAGATTTTGTGTAACTATTATGATGAAATATTTGTTTAAGGACATCATTATGAATATCTACAATTATTCATGATCAAAGATTCATCGTATCTAAGCCTTGATGATTATAACAACACTTGACAAGAACTAGAAAGTTAAGAAGCAATGCCTTAATTTTCTTTTCATGTGTTTGTAAGAACAAGTTATTTATATAATATATGTCACAAGCAAGCTAAAAAGCAAGAATATCCATGCCAATAAATTGTGGCAATACTCACAACTTCATTGATCAATCCACTGTCACTAAGTATATATTGGTTGTGATTTAGGACAAGAAATTTGAATTTGTATTGGCCAATCGAGAGAAAATAGAATGTGTTAGGTAATGTTAAAAGCTTACTATCATTATCCGAGGCCATTTTGTCATAATAAACTATTATATTCTTCTTGTTGTAACATGCCTTTTAATTTTAGACATAAAATAGATTGAAACTCTTAAACCTATTAAGTTAGATTATAAGCAGTTAACCATGATTTTAAAAGTTATAGGGTTCCTAACACTTTTCAAGTATTAAAGTATGAAAAAATTGAAGTTTTAACAGACAAAGAATTCAATAGCCTACAAAGTATTAGGCTTTTTTTTTTTTTTCAAATTATTCTATCAATTGATAGTTCTATCGTCATTGGCTAACTTTTCATAACTATTCAAATAATCACTATTTTCCTTTAAAGCGGTTATATAACTATGAAATTTTATTATAGTTAAATACAATATATATATATATATGTGTGTGTGCGGCCATATCAATACCCTTACTATTAAAAAATTAAAATAAAGAAAATAGTGAAAGAGCTTCTACAATATAACTTAATAAGGTCTAATAATTTTTATCATTAGTTCTATTAGTAAAAAAGACGAATGATGATTGACGATTTTGCATAGACTATTGAGCCTTGAGTGACATAAAAGTTAAAGATAAATACTAAATCCTGATTATCAACCAGCTTTTTGATGAGTTTAATGTAGTCAAATACTTTTTAAAATTGAATTTACGAGCTAGCTATCATTAGATTCGAGTGTAAAAGGAAGACATTCAAAAAAAGGGCTTTTTAAACACAAAAGGGGTATTACAAGTTCATTATGATGTTATTTGGCCTCACTATTGCATATGCAACCTTCCAAAGTCTTATGAGTGATCTCTTTTGTCCTTATCTCTAAAAGTTTATTTTGGTTTTCTTTAATAATATTCTAGTTAACTCATAATCTTAGGAAAATTATTTTTAACATTTATGAATAATTTTAACAATTTTGTCAAATAATAGCTTATTTGCTAACGAATCAGAATACATGTTTAAAGTTCAGTAGGTTGATTACTTAAACCACATTATTTTAGAATATGGCGTTACAATTGATTCAACTAAAATATAAGCAATTTTAAGTGACTTACATTAACAATAATGAAGAGAATAAGCAAATTTCTAGATTTAGTCAGCTACTATTGAAAGTTCATTTGTCATTTTGTATGTCTAGGCTCTTCTAAATTAACTTTTAAATAATAATGGATTTAAATAGAATAAGGTCATTGAAATAGCCTTCAAACAATTAAAAATGGTGTTGACATCACTATCAATTTTGTGTCTTCTAAATTTCTTTTAATGTAAAAGTAATGTAAGTGAAATCATAATAAGCACAATCCTTTCCCAATACAATTGGTTTACTTTATTTTAGTGAGGTTTTAAAGAGATCGACTTTTCTATTATCCATATACAAGAAGGAAATTTCGGATATTTTCAAATCAATCTAGAAATGTCATACTTATTTACTTGATAAACATTATAGTTCGCAAAAACTAAAAGAATCTCAAATAGATGCTCAAATAATGGATCACTATCCTAAAGTAAACTCAATAGCTTTCAAAAATACTTTATTATAATTATAAAATAAAATATAAAAGGGAAAATTAAACCCCAATGTGCAAATTCTTTACCATATGTAGTTTAATTTCATTTTTTATCCATTTTGATGACACATAAATTGGTGGCCAAAATTATAATAAGAAGTCCTACGATATCCCTTTTACAAAGACTTGATTTAAACACGGACACACTATTAATTGATTAAATAAGATGAAGTGTGATTTAAAAATGACAAAGTTTACTTTAACACCTAACCTTAACTTTTGTTAAAAAAGTAATTGTAGATTGCCACTCATCACTTACCAGCAGACATTTCAAATTTCATAAAACTCTCTTCTAGTAAGCATCAATGTAATATTTTACAACGGTACAAAATTGATTATATGAAACAGTTACTTTAACCATTGTTAGTTTCTACTTAAATATGGATTGACATTTTGATGAATTTATTAAGGGACCACCATCATTTAATGAAATATTTTTATCATATTAATCATCAATCAATTAATGAAATATGCCTACTTTATAGCCTTGAAGCACCCATTCACTTAAATCACCATCGCTAAGGCATCTGTTGTTAGTATGGTTTGTTTCTATGGCACTTAAACATTTATTGTTAACAATCAAGACTTTGGCATGCACTGTTCCAATTGTACAAATCCAAGCTTTGCATGAGTCCAAGTACTCCCCATAGTCTCATGACTAAACCAAAGTAATAAATCGTACTTTGGAGAAATATTTATAGTGTTTAATAGGTGACCAACCACGAATGGCTCGAATGGATTCCTTAAGCTGAGTTTAGCTATAACACGTCAATTCATTCCTTCATCAAAGTAAATCTTTTGAGGTCGTTTATGAAACTCTACTTCTAAACTTATTAACTTATGTTTTAGGCACTTTTTGTGTCCAAGCTATTAATGAGTACTTACATGATTGCAATGCCATTTTATGCAAGTTACGTCACAATGTTTTGTTGGCCAAAAATTGAATGAAATGCCAAATAGATTAAAACCAACATAAGGCTACTTATGTGTATATTTAAAGCTTTATCTGTATCAATAGACTTCTATGGCTTTTCGAGGTTCAATGAAGCTTGCCCTTCATTTTTTTTTTTTTGGTCCATATCAAACTATTGAAAAGGTGGGTACAATGGCTTATAGATTGGCTCTTCCTTTTGATTCTCAAATTCATAATGTGCTTCCGTGTTAATTTATTACTAAAGTATTTAATATTAGTCACTATGACCTCTCCTTAACTTATACTAATGATAGATGATTCTACCATTATTCCATAACCTAAAATTATCCTAGAATGTCATGTCATTCATTAAGGTAAATATCATCCAAAGTTAAGGTTCTAGTTAAATAGAAATGAGTAGTAGTAGAAGATGGGACCTAGGAAAATAAATGGTGTTTTGACAAATCATATCTTGATTTTTCCTTGCAAATAAAGATCCGTAAGCGAGGAGTAATGAGACGTACCATCATTCATAGAGCCTCGTTACTGCACTTCTTAGAAGTGAGAACGTGGAGGGCTTTAATCAATTTAGCTAGTTTATTTGTTCTATTTAATGTCTATGAAGTCCTTATTTTTATCTTTAATTGGATAGTTATTTTTTCTAATTCGTAGCATTATTTGTTATTTTTTCTAGTATTGTAAGACTATTATTTATAGTCGCAAGTATCTTCAATAAAGTTAACAATTAAAAAGCCCAAATCTTCCCTTTTATTTTCCTCTTCTTCTTATCAATCAAATCCAAACATATTAGCATTCTTACTATTGCTAATACTAAAAATTGCATAATATAATTGGACTTGCCGTTATATTCATAAAGAAATCAAAATTTGAATTCATTGTTGTACTTATATGTCAATTATATGAATATAATTGCAACTTTCAAAATGGTTCCAAAAATTAAAGAATACTTGAAAAAAGAATTTGAAATGAAGAATTGGGCAAAAACTAATTATTGTATTAGTTTGTAGATAAAACATAAATTTAATAGAATATTTATTCATCAATCTGTCTATGTTAAAAAAATTTAAAAATATATAAACATTAATAAAACACATATGTTAAATACTCTTATGGTTATTTGCCTATTGATTTTAAAAATGATCCATTTCGCTCTAAAAATGATGATGAAAAAATACTTGATTTAAAAGTATCATATCTCTATATAATTAAAACCTTATTATATTTGATATAATATATCAAATAAATATAACTTTTTCTGTGAACTTATTAGTTAAATTAAGTTCTGTATTTATTCGGTGACATTGAATTAACGTTTAATATATTTTTTGTTACTTTTGTGAAATAGATAAATTTGAGATTATTTTATTCTAATAAACCAATTAAAAGAAAATAGCTAGTTACATAGATGCTCATTTTTCTAGCTCACATAAAGTTCATTCATAAATAAGACATGTATTCACTTACAAAAATACAATAATTTTATAGTGATACACAAAACATATTTTTATTGCTATCTTTTTTAATTACTCTGAGATTTTTACATTGCATGACATAAGTAAGAAGTGTATATGGTTGCAGTCCATCATTCATCATATTCAAAGTACATGCAACATATCTTTTATTACGTATATTCTAACAATAATATTTGAGGATAATGCTATTTGTATTGCTCAAGTTAGAAGAAAAGATATTAAGATAGATCAAACGAAATATATATTATTTAAGTTATTTTACACTCATAAGCCCTATTAGAGCAGCATATTGATATTAAACAAATGAGTTTCTCTAATAATTTTGCTGTTCTATTTACTAAAACTTTACTTACATCAATTTTTGATAAGTTGGTAAACATTATTGGCATGCATCGACTCTTCAAATTGATAAATTGATATTTGTTGTCTTATGAAAGAGAATTTCATGGTGAAAAGTCTAATCTTTTGTAAAACAATTACAAAATTTTTTGGACAAATGTATATTATACTTTTTTTTTTTTTTTCATTTAACTAGGTTTTATTCTACTAGATTTTACTAACAAAGTTTTTAATGAGGCATTATATACATCTTCAACATAACAAAATACAGTATAATCTAAAGAAGAGTCTTGTAATAAATTATAGTTTTCGCTGCGCTTCACATTGTCAATTGATAAAATATTATATAATAAAAGATTCTATATTACCAAAATTTTCAAGGATCCCCCTGTCCAAATCCCAACATATATGTATGCAATATGTCTTTTTTTAACACAAGTTAAATGCTTTGTTCATTAATTAAATTGTGGTGAGTTAATTCAATAATTAAATCATTGTAATACGATTTTAAATCATAATTTAAATATTTTATTTTAATTTATTTTCTTTATTATGTGCAGCACTTGGTTTTATTATTATAATTGACAGAAACACTTTTGTTTATTCCAACCAAATTAAATTAAAAACACTACAAGATTGACTAATAATTGATGATTGATAAATGAAGTATATGTGGATAAATTGTGGGGTTTGATGGTGCATACATACATACGCATACAAATACGATCTTATACATCCTAATCAGCTATCTTTTCAATTTGGTATGAAACTTACTCTGGGCCACGTCTTAGTCTTGGATCATGTCAAGCCCAATAAAGTTATGTTACTGA
>CP135538.1:5535480-5569012 GCA_032402905.1 Khaya senegalensis | reverse complement strand
TTTTTTTTTTTTTTACACATATGCATATATATATATATAATAAAGATTTTAAGAGTTTTTGATATTTTTATTAAAAATATATTTTTAAAAAATTAAATATTTATAAATAACTAAATTCATTAAGATTTTTTTTTAACCAGTTAAGTGCATTTGGAGTAGATATGTTATCCAGAAAAATGAACATTCAAATGCCGTTAGTCTGAGATAAATCCACGATAACATGAAGACATGTGGCTGGTGTATGATTATGAACGCTCTGTTACGAAAATCAAACTAAACTGAGGGGCCAAATAGAATTTTACAAAATCGTGTGGGGCCATTAGATTACGCCACGTACAAATGGACTCGTCTCCATTTGCATTAAAACGCTATATCTGAAAATATCTCTCTCTATAAAACTCAGACAGTGGCCACCTTCATTAGCATCACCTCACGAAAAATGGCCGTGCCTCACACTGATAGCGGTGGCGGCGGTGGGATTTTCTCTCCACTTTCGTCTTCTCTCTTTTCCCAGCCCAGCCAAGAAGACGTCAGCGAAGTAATGATAACGGAAACAGAGAATAAGAAATCCTTACAAACATCTCCGCGGGTTACAGTGAAAGAAGAACAAGAGCAAACGACATCACTTAACAACCACAACGATCGTTGCTGCGGTGGACCATCCTCGACATCTTCACCTATGCCGACTTTGGTGAAAATCAAAGAAGAGGAGGAAGAAGACGCCGTCGATTTTGATAGTGAAATCGACTGTGTTGTGTGTGGTGGTCAGAATATTAGTGCTGATAATAATGGATCGTCATCTTCATCGTCGTCGGCGGCTTTGCCTAGGCCAATGGAAGGCTTACACGGGGTAGGTCCACCGCCATTTTTGAGGAAGATATATGAGATGGTGGAGGATCCAGAGTCCGACCCGGTTGTATCGTGGAGCGTTAATCGCTGCAGCTTTATTGTTTGGGACTCTCACGACTTCTCCGAAAATCTTCTTCCCAAGTATTTCAAGCACAAGAATTTCTCCAGCTTCATTCGCCAGCTCCACACTTATGTAAGTCACCATTTCCCTGAAAACAAAAAGCCCTCTTTTTTATTTGTCGAGGGGTTGAGTGCTCTATTGATTGATACTGTATTTCTATGGACCTCAATAAAGATGAGATAGTTCGCATCAATGGTGCATAACAGCCTCGGTATCTTAGAACTAAACCTGGCTTATATAAATCACAGGAATTCTGGCTTATTATTTTAGTTGTGTAGTTTTCATTCGTGTAGGTGTTTCTATTATTATTATTATTATTATCTTAGGCAAGTTAGTCAACATTTTAAATATATTTTTGTATGATTTTTTTTTTTTGAAATTAAGGTCTGTTCAGTTTGCAGCTAACGCAGCTGATGTTAAGGTTGTATACATGGTGTATTTGCTTGTTTTTGCTTTCACAAGGGGCAATTTCCGACTTTTTGTTATTTTTCTTCCCTTGTGTATAAAGTCAATTTCATTGTACATAAGTTGTAACTTTGTTCGTTTTGTGAGTTTGTTTTCTAATAGTGCAAGTATGATTTTTCAGGGGTTTAGGAAGATTGATTCAGATAGATGGGAATTTGCAAATGAGAAGTTTCAGGGAGGAAAGAAGCATTTGCTTAAAAATATAAAGAGAAAAAGTAGATTTAACAAGCCACAAGATGGGGTGGTAAATTGTGGAGTGGAGATCAAGCTGGAGACTCTAAAGAATGATCAGAACACGTTGAGATTGGAAATCTTGAAACTTAGACAGCAACAAGATGACTCACAGAATCAAATGAGTGCCGTTGAAGAACGAATTCAATGTGCAGAGTGTAAGCAACAACAGATATTAAATTTCTTTGCCAAAATAGCTATATACCCCAACTTTGTTCAACAATTAATTCGGAAGAGAAAGCTACAAAGAGAGCTTGATGGGATTGAATTTGGTAAGAAACAAAGATTGATTGAGACCCAAGGCCCTGAAGGCTTGCCTGAGTCTGTGGACAGTAGCGGAAACATCAATTGTAGGAACCAAGCTCGGGAACAACTAGGATCAATGCAATCTGAGCTGACTGATATGTTGCTAGAAGGTGTAGATACTGACACAATGGAGAAGGCGCCATACAAGGCTCTTATGGATGGTGACTTGTGCAGTCCTATTCAGGATCTTAATGGCACTGTGATGAGTGGTAAAAATGCTCCAGATTCGCCTTCTGTTTATCATGAGATGGTGGGAACCCTGCTCGGAGATAGTTTGATTGTGGAGAATGTGACTGATGAAGAAGTGGCTGTGAATGATACTCAAATTTTTCATGAGTTGGAGGATTTAATTGGGAAACCACATAATTGGGCTGGTTGTGTGGAATCGATCTTTTGATGCCTCAATCTCATTGTCATTGGTATATAAATAAATATGTCCTTTTGCTCTTATTTTGTGTTGGTTCGTCCATATGTGCATGATTTCTTACAATTTGCTTAAATATACAATGCTTATAATATTGGTGCAGGAATGTGTCGGGTGGGTAAGGATGCTACTGCTTCTAAAATGTTCAAAGATTGCTAGAGTTGTAGCCATTCTTAATCTTGCATAGACCAGTTGAAGTATGCTTGGTCGAGGAAGAGCCAGCCCTATGGTATAAACCATTTTGAAGAAAGCATTTCTGTTATATAATCGTATCTTTCAAAAAAAAAAAAAAAGTTTATATATTCGACCTCTTCTTGTCTTCTTCATTTTCTTTTTTTTACCTGTTTGGGCGTACGATCCTCTTTTCTTGTCCTTTGTAAGTTGTTGTGATCATTCCAGTTAACTTAGATTGTATAATTCCTGTTGCAGGTGCTATTTCCACGATCAGAACTAGTATAATATTTCTCGTATGAATACTTCGAATGGTCTATATATATATATATATATATATCCATCAAAGTACTTTTTGGCTGAAGTTTCTGGTGTATGCTGATTAGTGCCCTTGTTCAAATGACAATACTTTTTGAATCTTGTTACATTCTTTATACATGCGCATATGCATGTAACTCAGCTTCTTTAGGATAACTTAACAGTGTTTGATCCTCATCGATAGCAATATCTTCCTTGTGTGAATTAAAATATTACCAAATTAATATATCGTATAAGAATTAATCGGAACGTTAATCAAATATATATCTGTTGACTCGAGGGTGACGAGATAGACAAATACTAGTGTGCGTTAAAAAAAGACACGAGTAGTAGAAACGCCCGCGCTCCCCATAATGTGAACAAGTGGATAATGTATTGTATCGTGTAGTATAACGTAAATGTGTACTGTCTCTGTCGTTTAATACTTTTATCAAGCTAATTGCTGTTCCCCAGAAAGTCCATGTATGGTAAGAGTGAGGCCATGTGTTTGTCGACACTTAAAGCCGTACGGTTTGTTGAATTATTAATTGCTTATTAATTTTATGGGGTTGGGTTTTGGAAATAGAATGCTGATGGTGGGTCTTTCTCGCTTTCTCTTTTGGGAAAGGTTTGTGATGTGACTTCAGAGGGTGTCGTTCTATTAGGGGGATGGATTAATCATTCTCTCTGAATATTTTTTTGGAACAGGTAGATCGAAGAAGAAGAACTACTGCTATTCTACAAGTCAAAAATTAAAAATTAAAAATATGACCACGCAGAATGGTATTGAAATGGACCCCCTCACTAAATTTGACTTTGGCCCCCTCCATAAGACGGAGTAGTTGACTGTAATCCTTTTCAGTGTGTGAGAAATGTAGCAGTATATTACATTTTACGACAAGTTTGGAGCAAATAATATGGAATCCTCTATTTGGTTATATCGATCCTCGCCTCTTTTTGTAAACTAATTATCTCTCTCTCTTTCTCTCTTCGTGTGGCCAGCCTGAGTAGGCTGCTAGATTGGATCGGAGCTACTCGAGCACCCGTATTTTATTAATTACAAATAAAAATTTTAAGTTCTATATAAATTGTAAACAATTTATATAGAACTTGAAAAAGAAATAATTATCCGTAAAAATATATTCTTTTTTTTTTTAAATATTCTGGTCCCTCTTTAACTTTAAAAAGCAAACATTCACCCTCTTATCTTATTTTATGATCTTTTTTTTTTTAGAATTTGAATTTTCAAGTCTAAAAAATAAAAATTTTATCTTTGAAGTTATTGAATATTATAAAATTAACCCTTAACTTTAAAAAATGTGCATATTATCTCTTAATTTATCCAAAAATTTTAAAGACTTTAAACTCTTCAACACCACTATTTTATTATCATGGCCTCATAAACTTTTATTTTTGACTCGAGTAAAAAGGTCATTGTCTTTAATCCCTAATCTTAATGAGTAGGGACGGCACCAATTTGAGAATGATTTAGAAATGTCATATCCAATCCTGATTTCGTTTTAAGGCTAATATTTTTGTATACGGCTAATCTCATTTTCGAAAAAGAAAAATTTTTTTCCATCTGATTCTCATTTTAGAGTAAGGATTCTTGTCTCCAATTTGTCTTTATTTATTAATATTAATTAAATAAAAAATTTCATACAAAATATTAATAAAATTAAATAAAAAATACTAAATTAACGTATATAAAAAATTTATTTATTTTAATTTATATACAAATATTAATAAATTAACATATTGATAAATTTTAACATTAATTTTTAATAAAAATAACAAAAAAATAAATTTAAATAAAAATTAAATTTAATAATTTTTAGAATTGTATTAATTTTTTTTATTAATTTGGGAGAAACAAATATTTCATTTAGTAGATAAAAAATTAAAATTTTAAGAATTATTTTTTTTTTTTGTAAATCGTGTATTAATATGCTAAAATTTTTATTTTTAAATATGTTAAAATATAAAAATGAGAAAGTGAAATGGGAACCGGAGATTGTCCCCGTCTCCAACTCGTTCTGCTCAATTTTTAAATTTGGACTAGATTGTGTTCCCATTACTTGCTCTGAATGGGATAGGATTTTGTACGAATTTTTGCCAAATAAAACTTCTCCTTATGTCATCATGGCAATACTTTTTTAATTGTTATGAATTTGGGTTTGATATGATTGTTTGTCAAAGGTTTTTATGTTTGATTTGGTTTGATTGTTGTGAGTTGTAAGTTTGATTTGCTTGATCCTGACGGATTTTATTTCAATGATTGGATTATTGTCTAATTAAGGTTAATTCATATTAATTATATAGTTTAATTTTGTTTATATTAACATATTGATGATCAATATTCTTACCAAGGTAAGGTGGAAATGAGGAGAGAAAAAAAAAAAAAAAGGAAAGAAGAGAGCGCATTTTGTAAAAGAACAATATTTTATTTTTTAAATATCTTGAAAAGAAAATTGATAATCATGGGACTAATTTTGTCTTTGATCGATGAGTAAATAATATAAAACCACACCTAATGATAAAATTTTGAGATGCGCATCAAAATTAATTTTGCAGTGAATAAAAAGATGAGTCAAAATTAATGCTGCTCTTTATAATCATATTTCATAAAATTATTTTATAAATATACTATTTTTTTTTTCTTTTCAAAAGAGATATTTTATCTATTATTTTTAAAATATAACAAAATTGAATATAAATATATATTTTTTAAAAATTAATATAAAATATTTTTAACAGTAAATTATTATATTTATCTAAGAGTAACAGTAAAATAATTAAAATAAAATTTTATTTTTAAAAAATAAATAAATAAATAATAAATCTACAGCCCACCCATATTCAACAAATAAATCAATCACACCCTGATTGAAAAGGATTTTACGTACACATACATATACTTAAAAAAAAGTTAAAAAAAGAAAAATCCGACAAAAAATTCAAATTTTCTATTTCCAAAAATTCATGTTTTTAATCACATCAGATCCTCTTGGCATCACCAAAACTTGGGATGAAGAATAAGAAGAATAATTCAAATTATTTTATTTGGAATAATTCACTTCAGATCCTCTTAGCATCACCAGATTTTGGAAAGAAGAAGAAGGGGAAGGAATATTTGATTTACATTTTTATTTAAAAAAATAAAATTATTTTAATTATTTTATTATTATCGAAAGTATCAAGAAACAAAACTTTTGTCTTTATTGAAATATATATGATATTTAAAATTTTCTAATAATGAGTTTTAAGTAGTATAAATAAGATTATTGCCTTTCTCTAACAAACTAAATATCTGTAAATCAATTAAATAATCATAAAGGTAAGAAATTGAAAGTTACTAATGTTGTATCCATTTCCATATGCAAAATATAACAAGAAATTGTTATTTAAAAAAAAAAAAATAGTTTACAGAAAAGTATACTGCAATGGCAGATAAAAATAACTTAGTTGGTGTTGCCATAGTAAAAGTAATTATGAGTAGACTAGTAAGAAATTATAAGTTAATTTGTGTGCATAAGAAAATCATTGGTATATTATGAAAAAAATACCTTAACTACTAACAATTATAATAATAAGAAGAAATTTTAATTGTTAAAAGCAACAAAAAATCTCATTATATTGTGAGTGTAATGAGAACAAAAGAAGAAAAACACATTGATTGAAATATTATAAGCTCTGCTAACAATAAATTGAATCCATGAATATGGTACAAGAGAGAGTTTCAAATTATTTCCTCTTCATAATCAATGAGACTCCCAAATTATAATCCAGAAAGAAAAAGAAAAACAAAACCCTAAAACACCGAAATAACCACGTATCACCAGAAAAAAAAAAAAATTTATGGTACATAAAAAATAATGGATTAGGCCTAACTAACCATCAGAATCAAAGAATATTACCAGCAGTAGGCCTCACCAACTCTGATGATTTTGATGACGATGAAGATGATATAGTAGACCTATCAAACTCTTCTTTATCCTCATTAAACGCCTTAGATAGAACTTCTTGAAGTTCCATGTACCTTCTTCGCTTGAGTCGTCGCTCCTCCGGAGTATCATTCCCCACACATGCCAGCTGAGTTAAGTCATCAGCATCCATTATCTTGTTGAGTACTTCTGAACAGCGAGGGAAAAAGCGTTTCCCAAGATCCACTGTTCATGTAGGAAATATAATCAGTGCCTAACCGTAAAATACATTAGTGATTCTAAATTAACGTCGTGATGTTTGTTCTACTCGCTGAAATAACAAAACTGGTGCTCTAACAAAGTCTTTTAGCAATTCAATATGCAGTTGACCATTGAATGTAATATAACTGGCCCAAATGATGGTAATTTTGTCACTCTAGCATCACTTAAAATGGCACTGGAACTTGCAGTAGTGTCTTTGTTTTTCAGCTAAAGAAAATCAATGAAGATGTTTTGCAAGAGGGTGTAGATGTAAAGCATTATTACCAGTTTTAGAGAGTGCTTTCATCCTGTTTAGATGCTCCTCTTGAATTCTGAAGGGTGCTTCATTCAAGTCCACAGTTGTTCTCTGGACACCAGCCATATTCTTACTTTTGATGCCACCATGTAATGTAAACTCAGAAGTCCCATCAACATGGGCAATATCCATTACGACTTTCGCTTCCATAGGAAATAGAAGTTTAGCCAATCCAACTGCATATAACAAGCCAAAAATGGCACAAATATCAGAATGGCTTGAATTGAATATGGGTCTACAATTATATATAGTGCTCCAAGTAACATATAGGTTATTAACTAATCTACTCAAAATCAGAAGTAAAACAAAAGAGAGCAGACTTTGTCATATAAATAAAAATCTCATATCTGTAATTCTGTGACATAAAAAAAAAAAAAGAGAAAGACAAAGTCCAACTGGCAGTCCCATGAAATAATATCATACTTTTCTCTTAGAAAATTTATTGATTTTTCTATATCCAGGAAGAAGGGGAAAACATTTAAAAAAAATAAAAAAAATACAAATATTATGGGAACAACAACAATATCTTGCATTATTGAATCACCCAGATTATACAATGGTTTAGGAAGAAGAAGAAGAAGAAGAAGCAGAAGAAGAAAAGAGAGAGAGAAGTATATAACCAAATGTTCTCCCTCTAAGAAATCACTAATCAAGGATATTAAGAAAACATGCAACTAAGCTTATGGCACTCATTAACAGTTTTGCCAAAAAGAATGTGCATGTGTAAAATACATGGACAGGAAAAATAATGAAATGTTACAGTATCCAAACATGCACTACATTTACTTGTATAAGATGCTCTTGTATGTTGAGGAAAATATTTCTAAGATGCTAAGAGGTGTAGTTACTGTTATTGCCAACTGGGATAAAAACATAATAGAAAATATTATGAGAAGCTTAAATCACAAAGACAAAAGCAAATTTAAAAACCTAATATAACAAATAACAATATAAGAAAAATAAAAAAGAACAGCAAAAAGGCAGTCAAGTATGAGTTATGAACCTATGTTTTTTTCAATTGGGAATTGATAATATATATATATATATGTATGTATGTATGTATGTATGTATGTATGTATGTATGTATGTATGTATGTATGTATGTATGTATATGTTAAAGGCCTTCATATAGGGTTCAATGACATGGAGGGACACTAGCTGAGTGTGGCATTGGCAGAGCTTAGCTGGAGAAAAAATAGATAAGGAGCACAACAGAGGGAGAAAGAGGGGTTTCATCAAGACAAAAAATGACCAAACTTTTTAAAATTAAATGTTAAGGGAGTAAAATTTGCGTTATAATTTTTGTCTACCAGGTTGGTCAGGAAGATATGTTCCTGCTATCCATCACATATGACCACTTAATTCTGGTTATCTAGTGATCCAAAGGTGCTTCCATGCAAGCGGATACAGATTACACGTTAAATTCATTTATAAGCTACAGCATAAAAGTTAGAAAGGATTATGTATGGCTAGCATGCAATAGAATTTGAACCTTAACCAAAAATTACCTCTATTTTCAAGGTACAACAGTTTCATCCGAAGATCATCACCAGCCAAAGCAAGAGAAAGAGAAGCATCTCCAAGCAAGGGATCTCTTCTTTCTGCTTGCTCCAATATCTCTATGCACAAAAGATCTTTGGGAGAAGATTTTCCTTCCTCAGTAGGGGTATAGTAATCTGCAGCCCTTGTGAGCCGCTTTGAGATCTGAAGTGCTTTTCTACCATCAGATGTAAGATCTGATGGCCGAGCACCCTTTGTCAAAAGAGACACTATAATCTTAGGCTCCTTCCTCATTGCAGCAACATGCAGCACGGTGTAGCCCCTTGAATTTCTATGATTTACATCAGCAAGCCCAAGATCGAGAAGTTCTGTTGTGGTCTTTGCATCACAATATGCCACAGCATAGTGGAGTGCATGGGCATCATCTAGATTTGTATGTGCCTCTTTCAGTAGCATTCTCACTAATTCAACATCATCTGAATCTAGTGCCCGATGTATTCTCTTTATATGTTTATCTGGCAAACCTCCACTTTCAGCTCTGTGAAAGCTGAGTTTCACACGTAAATCCATGATTTGTTTTACAATGTGTTGGGGCAAGGCTTTCTCAAGAGTTACAATGTCAACATCAGATTTGACAGTAATCTCTATACACCTTTCTAACATTTTCTCACATGATTTACCACACATATCTGCTACAAATAAAGCCACCAGGACATCATCTGCTGCAACCTTGTCAAGAATGTCAAGTAGGTGCCTCTGCAATGGAATGAACAGCCAATAAAAAATTATGAAACAACATGAATGGGTACTGGGACAGTAATTCTTTAATAAATAGAGTTTATCAGAACTAAGATACAAATAGCCCTAAATATTCCTTAAACTTAATTTTTTCCTCTGTCACAAAGTATCAATTATAGTGTTAATTTTATTTACAGTGAAAGTTTTTACAACTTGAATAATAACATACCGCTTAATTAAAAATATCTAAGCCTTATCTTTGTTTACTAGAATGCTTCACGGTAAATAATATTCATACACAAATTATGCTCAGTGATTGATTGTTAGTTTGCTTACCTGGTTGAAGATTATTTCTTGCAGCACGGTCAGGGTAATTTATTTGTCATAAATATTGTGGCAAGAAATATGAAGGATTAAAGAAGAGATTGCCCCAATAAATAGGAAAGTGACAGGGGATGATCAGCGCTCAGCATTTTATTATGCATACCGGTCCTCTACCATCATCAATGAAAGAATTGAAATTTTTCACAACTAATTTCTATTGCTAACACAAAAGAAAGAGAACCCACTGTCACATTTAGAATATATCTCAAGTATAACTTACATATACCATAATAATATCAAATCAAACTATTAAGTAAAAAAAAAAAATAATAATAATAATAATAATAATACCAAATTAAAACCAAAATCAAAGCAAAGCAAATATCAAAAGGTTTTGACTGTTACCTGATAAAGAGCCACCAATTCGGGAACCTGAAAAGTAAAGGACAGATAGAGAATCTCCACCATAACATCCACAGCCGGCCTGCAAGCAACATGCGAGCAGCCATCATCGACACAAACACAAACACCTTTAGGCAAAGCCTTTACTTTCCCACTATACAAGTAAGCCAAAACCGCAACAAGTGAATCAAATCCAACATCATAATCCTTAACCAACTTCTTCACCTCAAACTTGGCTCCTCTATCTTTCCCACTAAATGCATTCTTGAAAAAAGCACTTCTGCCCGAAAGAATGCAGCGGTGCACCAGAACTTCACGACCGGTCGACAGCACGATCTTAGCATCAGAAAATAAGTCAAAATCCGATGATTCAAAGATTGTCTCGAGGTTCTTGGAAAGAATACGAAGAGCTGATATATCGGGATTTGAAGGTTCTGATGAAGAGAGAGTTTCAGTGTTGGCCGCGGCAATACAGTATGTGCTGCTGTTGTTACTGATCTCGTTTGAATCCGAAAACCCATTTCTATTATCCATCCAAGATTGGGTATGTATTAGTTAGAACAAGAAAAGAGAGGAAAACATACACAATTTGATCAAATGGAATAGATGTACTTATGGATATGAAGAGGGTCTACGTGTGAGAGAGAAACCGCCATGGATCAGTAGAGAAGGAGAAGGTGGAGGTCAGAGAGATGGCAGCAACATGGGTTACGAAGAATGGAAACAAAATTTCCATTAAAGAGCAGTAAGAGCTAATAGAAAGGTTTTGCCTTTCCTCTCCTTGGACTCTGTTTGTCATTATTACAATACCCGGATTTTCGTCCGTACATCAGGATCCCAAACACCGACTTCTGCTCTGCTCTTCCCTTCCCTCGCTACGCCAAGTGTTGCACTTTTAACGTTTTGCACTCTTGACCATTTTTTCTTTTTGTCTTTTTGTGACGGTGATTGAATCGGACGACTAAGATTCATCTTTATCCAACAGAGTTTCACTTTTTGATTGATAAAAAAGTACATCAGTGAGAGATGTCGATGCTACAGTTGGGACTTAAGATTAAACGATAGAACTTGCTTCACAGAATCATTCAACTTTTGAATGTATGAAAGTGCAGAAATTGGGTTGCGGCCTTTTCCTATTTTGTCACCAACTTTTTCCATAATTATTAATTTTTTTCATTTTGAAATCTCTTTAAGTCATCATCACTGACTGATATTTCCTTCGTTCATGTGGAAAAATTCCACTTCTCCGGTTCAATGAATCATCTATTGCGTCCAGTTGCAATATAGTTATTCACTCCCCCGATTCCATCGTAAATTAAATCTACACTGATGCTTTTATTTTAGAAGTCAGTTGTGATACTAGCAGTTACAATATTTGACATAATGTATTATTAGACTAATTGACCAACTCCTTGCTCGGTTGGCATAATTAATTATGCAATTATTTTATGAGAAATACCTGTCATTGTAATATATCAAATGTTTAGATCGCGTGCATTGCATTGCTAGAAAATGATTGCTGCGTGGAAGTCAAAACTAATGAATGATGATACACATGTAAATCAAAGCAAATGCATTGTTCATCTGCGGCAAGCCATTACCTTTCCTTGAGTTTGCTTCCACACTCGAGTGTAATAGTAAATCTCTCTCTTCAAAACGTGCACTCAATAATAGTCGTAGTGGGCGGTGCAACAAAGCAAGGGCCAATTTGATGGTAGTCATGTCTTGATCCCGACAATTATTCACTAACAAAATCCACAATCTCTTTGAATTTACGCACATACTCCTTAAAGTGCGCGCGCGCGCGTGCATCAAAGACAACTTAAATATAAAATATAGCTATTTGTTATGATTATTAGGTTCTTATTAGTAAATAAAATTTAATATTTAAGTTTTTTTTTTTTAAATTGTGTGATGTTTGAAATGTGATTGAATTGAAAAAATGTAAATTGATAGTGTTTAAGGAGTGAATGCTTAACCAAAACTTGATAGGTAGTCGAGTAAGACTTGAAGAACTGAAGACAAAGAGTTGGCACTCAACTTTTGCTCAATTGGCGCTTGAGTAGTCTGAGGCACTTGACCTGTGCTCGACTAGTATTTGAGTGGCATCTTTTCAAGAACGAGTGCTCGACTAACTCTCAAGCAATCACTTTTCAGAGACTTAGCACTCGACTCCGTTTGACTATTACTTGAGCGGCCAATTTACCTGGACAGCCAATTCAACCTTTGCTTGAGTGGTCCTGCAAGAAATATAAAATCTCAAATTGCGGGTTTAATTTATCCTCTAAGCATATTATAGCCATCCTAATTTAATTAATTTTTTAGAATTACAAATCTTATTTTTATTATTGTGATTTGTGATTGATTGCTTTTACAAGCCATAATCATCAAATTTTCTTTATTTGAAAATTCAACTGTGAACTTTTAGAGTTTTACAAACTATTGCTGGTTAGAATTCCAGTATTTGAACATATAGTTCATGAATTCATAAAAATAAAAAATAATCAAAGTTATGATTACTAAAATTGTAAAAGTTTTTACGAATAAAATTATTAGTTGTAAATTTTTTCTTTCTAGTAAATTTTTAAATAATTCTTTGATAGCTCAAAATGTTTTATCCTATAAAGAATTATTTATAAAGCTTCTCTTTGTTACCAAATCCTTGTATTCAACATTACTTAATTACATTATTATTTATCTTAATTGCATATATTATTGAGATTTATTTATGCTAAGAATAGGTTGAATAGTTTAAAAATTTATTTGCTTTTGATTCATCTAGAGTATAGTAAATTTTAAAATATTTTAATTTGCTAAGTTGAATTTTTAATTTTTCTATAAAATACCTTTCACCTCTCTTAGGTGTTTTATGATCTAAATTTAAATAATTTCAATTGATATCAAAATCTAATATTGATAATTGACCTTTATAGTTAATTTAGATGGAGAATAAATTTCAAGGTTTATCTGTTCCACTCTATTTTATTGGGAATAACTATTTTTGCTAGAAAATTATAATGAGAGCCTTTCTCGAGTTAGTTGATAAATGTGATTAGATGTCTTATGTGAAAACTTGAAGTCGCCTTGTGGTTGTAATTAATTGTGTGAATAGTTTTAAGGAGTTTAGTCAATAAACTAAAAACGAACTAGCTAAGTTAAACTGAAATAATAAAGTTATGACTATGATTTTTATGACTATTTCACCTAAAAAATTCAAAAAAAATATCTATGTGTGAAATTGTCAAATACATTTAGAATATTTTTGAAACTACCCATGAGAGAATTAAAATTGGTAAGAAATCAAAACTCTAAATTTTGACTTCTAAATTTGAAGAGATTAAGATAAAAGATGATGAAACTTTCGATGAATTCTATGCCAAACTGAACAACATAATAAACTCTAGTTTCAATTTAAGTGAGAGGATTCTTGAGAGTTGAGTTGTTAGGAAAGTTATTAAAAGTATACTTGAGAGATTTAGCTGCTATATAAGAAAGTAAAAATTTAAACTCAATTAAGATAGAGAAATTAGTTGGATTGCTTCAGACGTATGAGTTTGGCCTCTTTTCTTCTAAGAGATTTAAATTCATGACTTTTAATATCATAAAGTAAAAAATTAAAATTGATTTAAATAAGGAGTTAAGTGATGATGAAAAAATAGTCTTATTTATTAGAAAATTTAAAAAATTCTTCTATACTAAAGGATGAGTTTAATGATGCCATTACCTTTATTTTACCTGTTAATTTTAAGTCTTTAGACTCACCCAATTCTGAGTTTAAAAATGAGAAAAACTTTAGTGATGTCTATGATAAGTTTTACAAGGAGAATGTGAATTTAAAAGGTAAACAAATTTGTCCTAAGAAAGCTAATGAAATTGAGTAAAAGAAAGAGGGGTTATTAGCTAAACTTACAGAACAAGAGGACTGGATTGAGAGTTTAAAAGAGCAAAAGTTAGAACTAGCAATATAACAAAATATATTATTAACAACTCACTTATGATCACTTATTTTACACAGGGTATAACCAGTCATTTATGTAAGTCATGGACAGATTGAAAATTGATATAAATATATAACTCACATATACAAGTTAATTTTTTTTTTTTTTTTACCACTAGTAATTTTCTGCTGAGTGGTTAAATGTTATAATCTATGAGCATTTATCACTTACATATACGTGTGTCATAGGTAATATCACATTTATTATTTACTTCTGCACATGGTAAATGATTGCGATTTGTTAGTGGTAAAATTGAGTTGATTTTGGTAATTGGAGGGAACAATTTATCAGCCCCGCATTTGTTCTGTTCTTTTAACAAAATAAGAAAATTCATTTACAAGGAAATACCCATTCGTGTTAAAATAAAAATACTCATTTGCAAGAAATACCCGTTTCTTCGACATTTCTTTACCGTATGTTCCAGAATCATTTACCTATTTCTTCTTCAAAATTTCTTCACCAATTGTCGAAACCCATTTACCCATTTATTCTTCAACATTTCTTCTCCAATCGTGTGTTCTAGAACTGTTTACCCATTTCTTCTTCGACATTTCTTCACCAATCATTCGTTCCCGAACCATTTGCAAGAAATAAGGATGTGATTGTCCTCGCCGAACTCGCCAAGAACGGTTCGTACCTTCCATAAATCGAAACTGCTTCCCGATCTCATATTATTTGCTCTATCGGTGATTTTTTTGACGCGAATGTCTCTGTTTGTGGTTGCATAGGAGGTTGTGAACTGGATGGTTGAAGTTGGCGCGGTTCCGGCTCTGGTGAAATATCTAGAGGCGCGAATCTAACCAGAATTCAAAGCCGTTTGAGCATGAGGTCGAGAGAGGAAGCGCTTTCACTCTTAGACTTCTTGCTGTAAAAGTGATTTTAGCATTTTTCCTTTGTATTATTTATGCTTAGTTAAGCTTAGCTTGGTCTGTAGTTAAGTGATAAGAGTGATTATGTACATATGCATTTTATTGTTAGAACTTTAATATGTTCTAATGGTGTGCTGATAACATAATAATACTGGCTATGATATGTTACGTATACATTTCATCTCTTATATGCCCACTATTTGATTTTTATTATTGCTTTTAATTATATGCATGTTGTATCCATTTTCTGCATTGTTTTCTGCATTCGTGCAGTTTTGTTTCATTTTAGATGCATTTTCCCCATTGTTTTCTGCATTTGGGCAGTTTTATTGCATTTTGGATGCTGGGCAACAAAAGAAAAGAAAGAGGACCATTAAAATTAAATTTTAATATTTTGAAAAAGGCTAGAGATGTTATTATTAAGTGGAATGAGAGGGTCAACTCATTGAACCAACTTCAGTCAAGTTGAGCATATTTACAGGGACTCTAGTGAGACAATTTGTATATGTGATATACAATAATTGAGAGTCAGTACCAAAAATCTTGAAAGACAATTTATGGGAAGATGTGCATTAACGTGGAAAACTTTACATATATATTTTTTTTTATCCTACAAACTAAGTCAAATTAATACAAGTGCTTTTGTGTTTTATTGCATAAAAGTTAAGCCATATTAAATCTTATTGCTTCTATATTTCCATGTAGAAAAAGTTCAATTTAGAGGAATGTTATCGACATCATGTGTTAAGGACAATAGATGCATCATAGAGACTATAATAGTTAGTTAACAAAAAAAATCCAGAAAGCCACCCAAAAAAAGTTCATCTTAACATTTTCAATTACTTAAACTTGAAAATGTTCCAAGTAATGAAGTATGGGAAGAGTTCATTAAATTTTGTCTATCTCTAAAATTTCAAGTAAGATAAATGTAATAATTAGATGTTATAAAATTTAAACCTTACATGATCTAATTGTTTATGCATTAAATAGGAAATAAGTGAAAATTTTAAAAAATGAGAGTAAGGAATAATCTAAATTATGGGTTAAGTCAAAAAGGATATGCGAGGAAAGAAGAAGAAAGGATAAGATTTACATTATAATATATTTTTATTATAGATAAAAGTTTATTTGTCATGCTTTGTATAGAGAGAAGCAAGTTAAAATCTAGAAGATGTTTGGATATCAGGACATATATGTAAGGATAGGACACCGATTAATGAATTAGTTGGGAAAAAAATTGTATAACAATTGTCTTACTTATATTTGGTTTATTAATTTGAATGTTTTAATTTACTTATGAAATATCTTATAATTTCAATTGTATTTGTATTTTGTAGAATGAACTTAGGAAAATTTTCAAACTGGTTGATACAAACAATGTCACATCAATAAAAAATGATACAGTAGCAAAAGTTATTAAACTTGATCATCAAGGATACGTGAAAGGTTTAGGTTTTGGAGTAACTCTTTCAAAAATAAAAGCTTCAATGTTTGTTAAAGTAAATTCAACTCAATTAAGAGAGGAAGTAAATGATTTTAGATTTCAGCTCCATAATTTAACTAGTGTTGTACTCAAATTGGCTTTGAATAAAGTTAGTATAATTACATATACAATAAACAATTTCATTGCTGATTACTTCATCATTATAGATTTTTTAATATAAATTTTTTAATTATTTGAATGAATAAAGATGCAAAGATTGATATTCATGATTTGACATAAATGCTTCAAATGAAAAATTTAGAAAATAATGTTTCCTTTTTCATTTGACATCATTTATAAAATTATGAAATAAATATACATTTCTTTAAATATAGTCTCAGGAAACATATGCAAGTGCTATGCTGTATAGCATAACAAATCTTCTTTAGGTGTGCTTTATAGCCTTAAAAAAAATTAGATTGCTTACATATTTTTTTTAGATATATTAAATCTTTTTGACGGTCTCAAGGTAAACAAAAAAGTGAAGGAACACAAGCTATTGCAAACAAATTTTAGGTACATTCTTTGGCAAATAATTTTTATTTTTCTCCATTCTGACTTAAAAAATTGTTCTTAGTTATAATAATTATATTATTGATGATACATTAATATTTTTGATTATGTAATTGTCCAAAGACAATGCAAAAGAATTAAGAAGAAATACCAATAGTTTAGAGGAAGTTTTTGCATGTTCTTTTCATCTAATGTTTACTCTTTAATAATAATATATCTATGATTGTTTCAAAGAGATTATATTAACAATAATTCAATTATTTTCTTTGTTCAATTGTAGCTGGATTTTCAAATTGATTTTTTTTTTTAGTAAACAAATATAGAATTTGTAATACTATCTTTATGAGAAGATTATCAAAAAAATATATATATTATTAGTTTGAGAAAAAAATCCCACAATTATCTTGTACAATTAATCATAATGCTAGCAAATTGAAGAACTTACTTTTTTATTTTGTAATTTCTTTGATAAGAAAAATAAAATTGACAAATTTTGGTAAAAAATCAGGTTTTAGACTAGTAAATTTAAATAAAAAAAATATTACAACTAACTACTAAAAATCTAACATGTAAACTTTAACATAGATTCAAATTGTGTAGTATATAAATACCAAATTAAATTAACATTTGCATAATTAACATTTTTTCTAGTGTAATTAACACTTTGGTTTTCTCACTATGATAAAGTATGTTATTAATAACTCATTTATAATAAGTTATTTTACATGTGAGCGGATAAAAGTAATATTAACAACTAGTATAAATTATTAAATTTATTCTTGGGATAATGGAGTACATGAAGGTATCTATTTTGTAAATTTTCAAATAAGAAAAATAAATTATATTTAAATGTCTAATACTGAATGTTGAGTTAGAGATGTTAATGCATGTTTGAATAAAATTGAAACTTCGGTTAAAGATGTTGACGTCTGTTTAGAAGAACATATGAATGATATTTTATTTTATTGTGTTGTGTCTGGTTACCAATATTTTGGATTCTTTCTACTACTTATTTTCAATGCACATTCGATCTCTTCCTTGCAAGTCCGTGTATAATAATGTTAAATAAATTGAGTTATCTTATACATTAATCATTAAATGTTACTAATATTTCTAATATTTTAAATGAGATATGATAAAATTCATAACTTAACTAACCCATCTTAATTCACCTTAATTCACATTTTCATATTTCAACCTAATTGAATGGTGATTTTGGTTATTTTTTAATATTTGATGTTGGCCACTCATACAATTAGAGCAACTTTATTAGTGAAAGACATAATATCCCCAATGGTGAAATATCTGCATGTTTTAATTTATTATGGTTGGGTTTATTATAACTATCATGTGTTGTTATTTGTGAAGAAAATTTTTAATTTTTATTATTTGCATGCAATTACATTTGAAGATTTGTTTTGACAAATTAATCTTTTTTTTTTTAATTTCATAGCTTATTTAATTCTGAGAGAAACTAATAATCTTCAGGTTAATAAGTAAAATAATCCTCACCGTGTCAGGTTAGTAGTTATTGGTTCAAATTTTCATGTTAGGTTATTGGCAAAGAAAAGCTTATTGGCTTAAAACAGAAACCAAAATGTTAGATTTTTCACACACCTATATGCAGTTATATTAGGAATTATTATATGTGGAACAATTAACTTATGTTATTTAAGAATATACCAAACATACTTAATTGTATAGTTGAGTGTTTTTTTTTTTTTTTTTTTTGCTTTGCACACTAACAAATTTTGTTATAGCTATTATTTAAGTTTATAACAAATACTAATTAATTTTTTCAAAACATTTTGTAGTCTTAAGAAAATGCTAAAAATTTGAGAGGAAATCCCAATGTTAGAAAGGAAGCTCTTTCATTATCTTTTCAAGTAATTTTCAACAAATAGAAATTACTTATAAAATATTTATATATTTATTGGTGAATAGTTTTTTATTTTAATTTTAGTTTCTTTGATTTTGTTGTAATTGCTTGATGTTACCTTCCAAGATGACTTTGTTGAGATTGCTAGATGTAAATTATTACATTGGTGCAACACAGTTGACATAGTTACAAAAACTAAAATTGCATTTATTAATCCTCAATTGCTTGTCCATCATATAGTTATCAGTTCAAATTATTGGAAAGTTTGACTGAAAAAGGTAACACTAAATTCAAAGGATCTTGCTTTATATTGACTTAGTAGTGATTTGCAAGTTCTTAAAGATATTACAGGAGCAACCATTGCATGACCTTCAAAATACATAAACTTCCATTAAGGATCTATGAGCTACTTATGACTATATTATTTTTTGTGATACAAATAATATTAGAGTATAAATATTTTATGTATGTTTGATATAAAAGTTTTTGTGAAAGCAAATAATGCTCATTTTTGTGTACAAATAATAGACTTTAGTTGATATTATCAAATTATAAATATAAGTGTTATATTTTTGATAAATTTTACAATTAAATTTGTTATAATGTACACAATTTAATATTAAAATTTAATTTCATTAATAATATATATGAACAATGAGCACTGTAAAAATTACTTATTAGAGCTATATATTAATTGCTTACATTCATACAATATTAAAATATTATTTTAAATTTATATTTTTAAAGATCACGTACATGTGCAAGTGATGATATGTTATAATGGCAAAAAAAAAAAAAATACAACACGCATTTTTAAATGATAGTAGATTAGTGAGTATTAACATGTAATTACACATGGTAAATGATAAAACTTAAAATTTTATTCACAATTAACTTTTGCAAGTGGTAGAATAGTTTTAACCACTTGCTTCTTTATTATTCACCACTTACGTATTGCAATTATAAATCAAAATAACTTTTCGACAACTTCTTAATATATTACATGCAAGATGCATGTGGTAAATAGACATTTACCATGTGCAACCCAAGTGGTTTATTTATACTTTTGTTGTAGTGTAGATAATCAAGTTAAAACCCTTGAAGCTGAGTTGATTAATGCAAAATTACAACTCTTAAAATTTTTATCTAAGACTAAGAAGTTAAACAAGATGTTGAGCATAGGTTAAATATCTAGTAGTAAGTTGGGTTTAAGTTATACTTTTACTAATCCAAATAAAATTTCTACTTCAAATAGATTTAAGACTGTGTTTGTGCCTTCAGGTACTATTTGTTTATAACCTACACATACTAATAAGCCTTAGACTGTAACAAGGAAGACTCTTACTAGTCATGAGTCAAAAGGAAAAACTGCTGTGAAAATCATATCACAAGCTTTTATAAATAAACAAAGTGGCAACTCATAGTATAAGTACTGCCTTTAGATTTGTAACTATATGTCACAAGTGTAGAAAACGAGGAAATATTAGACTAAATTATTTCGCATTTAGAAAGATAAGGAGAAATTCTTGAACCTTTAAAAACTTGACTTCAAGGACCACTAAGAATAATTTTACTCAATAGGTCATAGAATTACCAAATTAAACTAAGATAATTAGTGAAAGATTAGGTCTCTAAATGATATTGTCATTTTACAATGTCAACCTCTTAGCAAAAATGAAAGTAAAAGCTTTATTGTTCATATAAGCCTTAAGGTAAAAAAAAAAAAAAAAAAAAAAAACAATTTGGTTTGGTATTTGGACAGTAGATGTTTTAGACATATGTGTGGTAATAAAATTTTGTTCACTATATAAAGAGAATACACTATAGATACTGTAACATTTGGTGATAAATGTAAGCTTGAATTAAAAGTAGACACAATGTAAAAATAAAGAGAATCCTTATATTAGAAAATGTATTGTATGCTAAAGGCTTTTGAATAAATTTATTAAGTATTAGCCAATTTTGTGATGCAAATTTAAAGGTCAAATTTACTAAAAATATGTGCACTATTTTGGATTCTAAGGAGAGTGGGTAATGAAAGACAAAAAAATATATGATAACTATTATAAAATCACTTCAAATACTACTCTTAGTTGTAATAGAGTAAAGGTGAATTTGACTAAATTATGGTATGAAAGACTAGGTTATGTGAATTTTAAAGACCTTTTTAAATTTTCTGTAAAGAATTTGGTTAAAAACTTACTTAGTCTATCAAAACAAGAAGTTGCTTGTGATCTGTGTCAGGTTAGAAAGCAAACCAGGACTAATCATTAGAAGACACATGGGTCCAACTAGAATTGAGAGTTGACGTGGCAAGAAGTATATCATAATTGTTATCGATGACTTTTCTATATTTGCATGGGTAAAACTTTTGAGAGAAAAGTATTATACTTTTTGACAAACTAAAACTTATTCAATAGACTTCAAAATAAGAACGAATATAGAATAACTAGGATTAAGAGTGACCATGGTAGAGAATTTAATAATTCTAATTTTAAGGAGTTTTGTAATGAGAGAAGTATAACTTATGAATTTTCTACATTAATAACTCCCTAGCAAAATAGTATTATTGAAAGAAAAAAATAAAGTCATTTAGAAAGTAATTAAAGTCATGTTTTATAACAAGAATCTAGCAGCTTTTGGAAAGAGGCTATTAATACTGTGTGTCATATTATTAATAAGATATACTTTAGGCTTAAGATTGATATGACACTCTATAAGTTGTGGAAAAATAAAAAATTTATTATTAAATACTTTAGAGTATTTGATAATAAGTGTTATATTTTGAACGATAAGAAGTTCCTAGGAGAATTTAATGATAAGAGTAATAAAAGAATTATTTTAGGATAATTATTAAATAGTAGGGTATATCGAGTTTACAACAATAGGACTAAGTGTATTATAAAAACTATTAATGTGGTGATTGATGATAATTATAGTAAATCTGTAAGTGTTGATGTAATTGAGACTAGGAATGTAGTGTTTGATGATAGCCATGATAAGAGTTTTGAGACACCTTAACAAGTTAATGGAAATTCCTTAAAATAACCTTCTGCGATAGTCAAACTACTTTACCTTAGAGAACAAATGATCAGGAATTTAATTGAAAAGATTAGATTTTGTAATAAGGTGTTAAATAATCTATTTTTAGTTTGTTATATGTCTCAAATAGAGCCTAAGAAAGTTGATAAGGTTTTAAAAGATGAGTTTTGGGTAAATGTCATACATAAAGAGTTAAATCAGTTTGTTAAGAATGATATGTGGTACTTAGTACTAAGACTTGACCATGTTAATGTCATAGGTACCAAGTGAATTTTTAAAAACAAAATTAATAAAAATAGTGCGATAGTGAGGAATAAAGCTAAACTAGTTACATAGGAATACATCCATGTAGAAAGAGTATATTTTGATAAGACATTTGCAGCTGTTACGAGACTTGAACCTATTATAATCTTGTTGGCTATATAACATGTAGCATGAACTTTAAATTATATCAAATAAATGTTAAAAGTGTTTTTTTCAATCGATTTTATTGATTTACAATACTCTCATTATGTTTATAGACTTAAAAAAATTTTGTATGGTTTAAAGTAAGCACTTAAGGCATAGTGCGAAAGATTGATCACATATCTTATGACTAATTAATTTACACATAGAGGGGCAAATCAAACCTTATTTATTAGATGGTTAGGTAACCACATAAATGTGGCTCAAATCTATGTTGATGATATTAAGTTTGGTTCACTTATTAAGTTTACAGCCTTTAATTTTGATAAGATAATGAAACATAAGTTTGAGATGAGTATGGTAAAAGAGTTGGCCTTTTTTTGGGTCTTTAAATTAAACAACTTAGGGATAAAATATTTATATTTCAATCTAAATATGCCAAAGACCTTATAAAATATTTTGAGTTGATAGTAAGAAGCACACAAAAACCCTATAAGCATTGGCATAAAGATAAATAGTGATGCTTCTAATAATAAAATTTATTAAATGCTCTATAAAAGGATGATAGAGAGTTTTTTATTAGACTAAAGTATGTGTGCTAGGTTTCAAGTATGTCTAAAAGAGTCTCATTTGAGTGTTGTCAAACATATTATATATTATGTGAATGGAATTGTTGATTTTAGAGTGTTGTATAGTAAAAATTTCTTTACTAATCTAGTAGGATTTTTTAATGCAGACCGGGCTAGTAGTATTGATGATTGAAAAGGCACTTTTAGTGGTTATTTCTATATTAGCTCTAACTTAATTTTATAAGTAAGAAATATAATTCTATCTCAATTAATTTAAATGAAGCAAATGTTAAGTGACTATGGTATCTTTCAAGATACATAGTCATTTATTATAATAACACGAGTGCGATCAATATTTCTACAAATCCTATTTAATATTAAAAAACTAAACACATAGACATTAGCCATCATTATATTAGAGAAATTGTTAAGATTAAAATAGTAGCTCTAGAACATATGCTAATTGAAAATCAATTAATAAACTTATTTACCACACCATCAGATTTTCTTAAATTGGAGTCACTTAGGAATGTTGTTGGCATGTGTATTTTCACTTAATTTTTAGGATTTTTGTGGCATTTCATGTATGTGTGTGTGTTTGCATTCATTATGTATTTTTTTTTCTTCTCTTTTTCCCTTTTTTATGGTCATTGAGATATTTAAATTGATCAATTGTTCTAAGTACTCACTTAATGTAAACTAATTCTATTTGTGCTTTCAACAAAACTTAGTAAGGTTAGTTTTTGTGTCATTTCTGTGTATATATGATGAGCATTATTATAAAATAATGTAATTGTGACTTGACTAAAAAAATAAGAATGATGAAGTTTGGTTGCACATATAATGTTTAAAGAGCAATAATGAGTAAATTCATTAACATTAACTAGTGAATTGATCTTTGACTTATACACCTCATTTAGTGTATGATACAACTCAAAAAAATGTAAATTCAAATTAACTAATTCTTTTTAAAGTAAAAAACAAATGAATTGAGTGATGAATAACAAGATGAAATAAAAAAACAAAAAACCCCTTAATAGAAGAAGTTATTTGATTGCACAGGTGTTTTATTTTTTATTTTTAATTTTAGTGGCATTGAGTTTGACCTTCACTAGTTATATCTAATGCATTGTTTTAGTGGTTTCATTATAACTATCTCATATTTCAATATTACAAACTATTTATTTCCAAATTAAGTTTTGATACAATTTATCATGAGTCAAATGAGCTTATTATTTGTTAATATTTTGAAATAATGACAATGTTGAATGGGAATACATTGTGTGCATAAAATAATTTGTGGGCTATATAAATTGTAAGTACAAGGTTAGTGATCAATACTGATAATTCTCTATAGTTGTTTTATTAGTTTGTTCCTTTATAAGAAAAAAAAAAATTGGGTTGAGTCAATGGCTTGCCGCTTGACAAGCACTTGGCTACTGCTCGAACGACCTCAAGTGTTTTAGAACACTTGGCATAAAGCCAGTGCTCAAGCCACACTGAGCAATTGGTTGACTACTGCCTAATTGAGTGCTTTAGTGGTCATAAGTATCTTCGAACATTTGTTATAAGGCAAGCGTCTGAACCACACTAACTCATCACTCGAGCAGTAATGCAAGTTTTATAAAATCTTTATATTTTCTCTTTCTTTTTCAAGTCATTTTTTTCCCTCTCTCACTCTCTGTTTCTAATTCATTCTCACTTGTTTTCAATTCAGTCTTTTTTCTCTCTTTTTACATTGATTAGAGGTAAGCAATGTTAATCTTTACGATTTTTTGTATTTTTGTGAATTTTCTTATTGTTTTTGATTTATAAATCTCCAAAGTTAATTTTTGCTTTTAGGGCTTGATTTTGCATGTTTACATGATAAATGTGGTTTTTTTTTTTTTTAAATCTCAAATGTTCTATTTTATATTTTGGTGAATTTGCTTTTGCATTTGTGGTATTTTTTCTATAGTTCTTAAATTTGGAAGTCAACTACTATCCTTAACGCTCGACAAGCGCTTGTTAATTTGCTCAAGCAGTCTAGAGTTATTTATGCAAACTTCATTTTTAGGGATAATTTTCAATAGATTTCAAAAATTTACCATGAAGACTATTGTTGTAATATATTTAAGCATAGGATTTTTTGCAAAATGTTTTTAATAGATGCTAGTTTTTGCAATTCTTATTTTTTAGGATCAATCTTTTTAATAAAAGCATTATTTTTTTTATTTTTCTCCTTATTACATGCATATTTACTTGTTTTTCTTATGTTTTGGCCTAGTTTGATAATAGTTGACCTAAGGAAATTACTATTTGGCATGTTGATACTAGGCTATTTTTTTTTATTCTATTATACCATTTTTTTTATGTATATTGATTTTTCTTGCAGATGCCTAAGAAACCCGTAGTTTCACGTAAATGTATTAAAGTCATTGATGAGACATTTAGATTTCTAGATGCACATGCTGTAAAACTCTACCGCTCACATTTCTTTTCTGTCGTGATTCTACTTGAGCAATAGATAGATCATCTTTCTTTTATAGAACTTTCTAAGGTTCTATTTTTACTTGATCTTTGTCAATGGGGCCAATGCTAAAAGGGTATTTATAATCCTCTAAAAATGTCATATGTAAGTTTTACTCTAACATCCATAATGTGGGCTTGGGTACAGCTACATTTTTTATATATTTTCGTGGTTCATTATATCACATTACACTTGATGTCATAACTTCTCAGCTTGGCATTCCTAGGTTTTCTTACCCATAATATCCTTTTTTGAGAACTGATCAGCTAACCCTGGTTGACATGTATACTATGTTATTTGGTTGACTTTAACATTATGATGATCAGACTATGAGCATAACAGGATTTTTGTTAGAGATAGCAATCTTTAACAGGATCATGTGTACCAACTCATACTTAACTGGGTATTAGTCAAGTTTCTTTTTGGTTCGAGTTGGTTTTCTATATTCCCTCTTTAAGAGTCTTTCCTTTGAACTTCCATGTCATATCTATTATAATATCATTCAAACCTTTCATAGGTCTAATAGATCAATAAGACTTCTATATGCATGCACCATTACTTGGATATTCTTTCTTTGAGTCGTGCTCATAGATTTGTACCTTATACTACATTCACATTTACAAGTCCATTTCTATCTACACTAAGTTCCTTCATTCTTCTATCTTCTTTTATTCTATCTGCTTCTTCTTTTACTTTCGCATCATTAGAGTCACTAGTGTCTGTGGTCACATATTTGTTAGTTAAGCTACAACCTTTTAGTGCATCTTTGCCTATGTTGATGACAGAGCTTCATCGTGTTCCTATTATTTAATAGTAGATCATAGCTCGCCAGATTTCTTTAAAAGTTGTTGTTTGCTTTGTTTAGAGTTAGACTAATGGGATGCATGTTATTCTCATTGAGATAAGGCATTGAGATGGTAGACTACTCGACATTGAGGAAATTTTTTAGGATGATGATGCTGACTTCATTATTTCTAAGCCGTGGGAACATTTGTTTGTTCTTAGTCATATTGATTCCCCAGTTATGACTACTGCTACTCCTTCGACTACTTTTTCATTGTCAGTCGCTTCTATTACAGTTGCACCACTTGTTGTTGGTTCTGCTAATGAGTTTTCATCTTATGAGACTAAGATTTTTAACTTAAATTTAGATCCTTAATGTTCTCTTTGTCTTTTCATGACAAAAATAGAAGGAGTAGGTATCGTATAGATATGTATTAAATTGAGGGGGAGTTAGTAAGATTAATAGTATTTATACATCATATGATTTTGATGATGATGTATGTGAGTGCGCGTGCGCGCGTTTGTTTTTCTTGTTCATCATATATGTTTATTTTTTTATTTATTTTTCCTGTAATGTGTTATACCTTTTTCCTTATGTTATATATTATGTAATTTTTTTATGGATTATATTTTTCTCTATACTTTTGTGCTGTTGTAGGTTGCATGCATTAATTTCTTTATGATCATTTTCTGGAAAACATCTATCTAGAATGTCTAGGTATTGCATTGTAAACAAAGTTTTATTTTTAGTAATTATCAATATTTTATATTTTTTTAGTCTTAGATTTTGTTACGATATGGCCAAAGAAGTTCGTTATGATCATTAGATTTGGTCATTTGTGAACAAAATTTAGTGTTTAAGTATTTTTCAGAGTTATGTGATGCTCGGGTGTAATTGGATTGCATAAAAGTAAATTGATAAAGTTCAAGGGTTGAATGCTTGACCAAAGTTTAATAAATGCTCGAGTAAAACCTGAAGAATTGAAGATAGAAAATTGGTATTCAAGTAGCTTGAAGTGCTTGAACTATGCTTAACTAGCACTCAAGTGGCACTTTTTCAAGAACGGGCTCTTAACTAGTGCTCATTTAGCATTCGACCGATCACCTTTTAGAGACTTTGCACTTGACCTCTGTTTAACTCTCGCTTGAGCAGCTAACTTACTTGTGTAGTCTGCTTGACCTCTATTTAAACGATCCTGCAAAAAATATAAAATTCTAAGTTATGGGTTTAGAACTTTTTAACAGCTGTTTTTGCATTTTTCCTTATTTCTTGAGTTTGAATCATTCTCTAAGTATATCATAACCATCATAACCTAATTAGTTTCTTAGAATTATAAATCTTACCTTCATTATTGTGATTTATGATTAATTATTTTTGGAAGTCATACTTACCAAGTTTTCTCTTTTTAAAAACTCAACTGTGAGTCTTTAGAGTTCAGTAAGGTGTTAATGGCTAGAGTTCTAGTCTTTGAACATGCAGTTTATAAATTTATGGAAATAGAAAATAATCAGAGTTCTGATTATTGAAATTGCAAAAGTTCTTGTAGATAAAATTACTAGTTGTAAGTTTTCTCTTTTTAGTGAATTTTTAGGTGGCTTTTGGATTGCTAGAAGGGTTTTTATCTTGTGAAGACTTTTTCATAAGGTTTCCTTTATTTACCAAATTCTTGTGTTCAACTTTACTTTATTGCATTATTATTTATTTTGATTGAGTAAATTGTTGGGATTTATTTGTGGTAGAAATAGATTGAATACTTTAGAGATTTATTTATTTTTGATTCATCTATAATTAGTAAATTTTAACATATTTTAATTTGCTAAATTAAGTTTTTAATTTCTACATAGAATATCTTTCACCTCCCCCAAGTGTTTTGGGGTCTAAATTTGAATAATTTCACTATCTTATCCTATATTGTTGAATTTTAATAAAACAAAACAAACCAATATCCAATGATCGGACCACTGTTCTATCCATTAATCTCCCTTGCTTTTGCCACCCAAAAGATTACATACTTTTTCGAACCACTTTCCAATAGAACATCAAAACCCTTTTTGCTCCTTAAGTGTCTCTATCAGTTCTTTCTTAGAATGGATTGTTCAACAATTGCCTCAAATTCTTCTCTTGCTCTCTCAAAAATATTTGGTGCTTTCACTTCATTATTAAGAGTGGTGTTGTTGATATCATTTATCTTTCCATGAGTTTTTTTTATTATAATGTTGCATTATGGCTTCAATCTTTTCCTTTGCTTTCTCAATTACCTTAGCCACCATCACTTATTTTTCTATTACATTACATATAACATTAATACGACTTGCACAAAATTAATGATAAATAAGGGATGAATTTGCAACTACTATTACACAATGGAAAAATATTGTATATTATCTAAGTCTTCCACGGAATATAGACCTTTAAACTGTCTATTAAATTTTCCTTTATTCTTTTGGTAAAAACCAAGAAGAATGTTTACTAAAATTTTAAAAGACAACAAGTTACGATAGTAACTAAAAACTTGAAAGATTTGGTTTAGTAAATATTATGAATTTAATTAACTTTAACCAATTAATTAAAATAAACAAACTATAAAGCAATTAAATAGATAAGACAAATAATTTTAATGTTATTTGAATTTTTCAATCCTATATTCATGAAGTCACATTAAGAGAAAAATAATTTATTAAAAATAATTGACTTATATTAAATAAAAACTCTCTCTTATTATTATCACCATTATGTTGAATTTTTCGTAATAGCTCTATTCAGCAAGATCCATTTGCCTTGATGTATTAAAATCTTTTCAACTTAGTTCAGTAAGATTCTTTTACTAAATGTTATTGAACTCTCTTCAACAAACATACATTATTTTTTCCAAAAACTAAGATGAAAAGACCTTAACAACATTTAAGAGAATAAATTTTTGAGTTCATAAATTTAAAAATTATAGACTTATGAATTTTATCAAGTTATTTTTTACTGTAAACTATAAAGAAAAATATTAACAACTTAAAAGTAAAATCATAAGAGAAGAAAACAAAACTCACTATACTCTCATTTTTTATTGGTTGTTCACCAAGGCTATTACACAATGAAAATAATACACATATATAGATTGAGATATTCTCCTAATCTTTTTATATATTTCACTAGATTCTTAAAAGTCAAAAATACAAAAGAAGATCCTTATCTCACATATATATGTGAAAACCCTAAGTCTTATTTAATATAATTTTATTTCCTAATCCTAAAAAAATACATCTTCTAAAATAGAAAGAAATTTTTTCTAATTAAAACTCTTGTTTTCTCAATAATTCTTCTTTCCTTTAAGTTCTAGAATTTGTTACATAAGTTTTCTAGTCATAGTTCAATATTGCCTAATAGAATTAGTAGACTTAAAAAATTATTTATGTAAAGAAATAAAAATAGATGAACAATATCACGTTGAATGAATAGTAAATGCATCCAATTTGTTACCATAGAAACATGTAAGAAAAAAATGTATTTTTAGAATAATGCCAACTCATATTATCTCTGTAAACCCTAACAAAACCAAACCATAAAAGACATCAAAATAGAAAAAATACTAAAAATAACACTTAATATTGAAAGCATTCTTATGCCAATTACAATTAGAAGAAGAAAAAAAAATAATCTCTCTCCAAATTTACTTGAACTAAAACTCATTAAGGCTTTGATGGGATTGAGGCATTGTGGCTTAAACTATAGTTTTTGTTAGATAAAATCACTAAATGCCAACTATAAATAGTTTCTACTAAAAGATAGTTTTATCAAAAATTTTAATTATTTTGCTTTTAAAGATAACATATTAGTATCAAACATAGAGTAAGTACCTAAATTGAACAGTATTCTAATGAAAGAGTTTAATGAAACTTTCATATTGCACTCTTTTATCTATGAAAAGTGCAATCAAAAACCACAATCACCAACACATTCAAAGAGGGAAAAAGAAAAAGTTGTCCAAATCTTAAATAAAAATATCAAGAATGAAAAGTTAGTTTGACAAAAAATTTTTTTTTTAAGTTTTGACCCTGCCTTAGCGAATTCATCCCTGAAGACACCAATAATATCACATATCGATCAAGTGACAAATAAGTTGAATTCCTATAAAATCTAATTCTAAATCTTATTTTTAATATAAAAGGACACAACAAGAGTATCGAAACCTTTCCCATTTTTCATTAGCTTGAGCCTCAATCTCCTCCTTTGCTCTTTTAAACACATTGGGTGCTTGAACATCGCCTAATGGTGTGTTTTCATCATTATCATTTTACCTTTCATAAGTCTTGCAATAGATAGTTTCAACAATGTTGGTGGGATGTGTGAAAAATTCTTACAAGGTGAAGTTGGTGAAAAGGAGAAAACAAACTTGATTTGGATAAAACAAATAAGCAATAACCAACAATTATATAATGTGTAAGGAAAGGAAACAAATATGCAACATAGTGCGCTTCAAGTTATGATATAATAGTTGCTTTTCTTAATACATTATTTACCTCCATTAGACCAATGATGTACATAAATTAAGCAAATACATCTTTAGGATAAAATAAAGTACTTGATTATTTGCTCGTATTGTATATTAATAAAAACAAACTTAAATATTTTTAAATATTATAAGCCAGACAAGTTTGAAAACTATTAAATTTAATGCAAAAATCTTTACAAGAATGTTGGGAAAACAAGTGTAGTGTAAAAGAAATTATTATACTTCTTTGTTATATTTTGAAAGCCACTACATACCTTTATTTATAGATATACATACAACTTTTCATAAGAACATCTTTATTCATGATATCTCTTCATATATATATCTGTTGGATTAAGTTTAAACTTATTTAGAAGTGTAAATTGAGTCAAAATATGAAATAATACATTGAATAGTCATATTTATTAAGTTTAAGTTATGGCTTTAAAAGTCTAATGTTGTAACTCTGTACATAATCCTATTATAGAAACAAAATAGAGAGTTAGGTGTTCATGATGCGGTCAGTAATTTTTGTGCGCTAAAATTTTAAGGGTCATAATTTTTGATCTGAAAGAGTTATGGAACGCACTACATAACAACAAAAAGTTCTTTCCGAACTTTTTATTATTCAAATAGAGTTTACCCGATTGAGATTGATTTTGAGATCAAAATTTAGTGTTTTAGCATGTTTTAATTTTAGGGTCATAATTAAGAATATTTTTGAAATTTTACAAGATTTTATATTTTAAAATTAATATAAATATATTATTTTCTCTTTTTCAAAAAAATTTTACCATAATTAAAAATTTCTTTCTCTTTAAGTTTAAAAAATTTTTTCTTTTTCTTGTTATCTTGCTGCGGTTAGCTGCGGTCTTGAGAAACTGGCGTCGCGGCATCAAGTCAAGAGTGTTGGGCACTGCAGTGCCAAGTCAGAATGTTGAGGGCCGCAGCCTTGAGAAGTCGGAGTCGCGGTACCCAAGTAACTGCCTTTGACTTTCTATTAGGGCGTCGCGGCCTTGAGAAGCTAAGCCCGCGGCGCCAATGCATCTGTTTTGAAAATATATACACGCACATGCATGCTTTCTTCGTGCATTATTTTGGAAAATCTCCAACAAACAAGAGCCTCAATCTCTTCCTTTGCTTTATTAAACACGTTCGGTGCTTGAACATAACTTAACAGGGTGTTTTCATCAATGCCATTCCTCTTTCCATGAATTTCTTTGTCATTGTGATCACTGTGCAATGCAGATTCAATCTTTCCCTTCGCTCTCTCAAGTACGCTGGCAGCTTTCAGATAGTTGTCTGCCAGATTTGTCATAAAATTTCAAATTTAATACTCATTTTGGCTCCTTTATACCTAAACAAAACTATTAAGAGGCCAGTACAGTTGTATTCTCTGCGGTCGGAGAGGATACAAGTTGTCGTTAACCATTCACATGCTGCCAATTGTATTAGGTTGGGGGTATATATTGTTTTTTCATTGTTATTACAATTTCAACAAACATATTGTACTCAAATTTTAGTGCTATGTAGTTCTGCCTGATTGTTTATGCCGGCAATATCTACTTCCAGCAATTTCTATTCCCACCCCCGCGGGAGAAATCTCTCCACAATTTTGAGACTGCCCAGCCCTAATGGCAAAGTTAAGTTGCCACCTTGAGTTGGCTAGGTCTCTTTAGTTACTTGGTTGCTTGTTTCCTTTGTTTCAAGCGTGAATGATTTAGATAGGCAAATGATTTTACCACACTCTCCATCCTTTTCACTTATTTTTACTGCGCGCTAATGTAGTTTTTGATTTTGAGAGAGTCAGTTTAAGATGGTTGCTGCTTGGATCAAAAATTGAATTTTAGTAGTTAAAAGTTATTTTAAATATTTTTTTGAAAAAACCACTTCATCCTCCAATAAATTTAAAACAAAAAAAAAAAAAAAAAAAGAGAGAGAGAGAGAGAGGGGGTTGATTTGAATTGGGTAATTTTAAATTAAAATATATTTCATATAAATTATACAAAGTATAAATTAAATATTAAATTTAAAAGTTTTAAATTTTAAATTAAAAATTAAAAATTATTGAAATCTAAATAACATTATTTTATTATTTTTCTTTCTAATTCTTAAAAATATAATTCACAGCAATCCCAGACAGACTGATTCTTAGGCGTGTTGTTGAAGCCGTCAATTATGAAATAATATAAAAGATGTTTTGATTGATATTCTCCTGTAGAAAAAAGAAAGATAACTGATATAGACACTATAAATTAATGGTAGATACTTTCTTTTTTTTTTTTTTTAAGTTAACAACACTTTACAAAAGGAAAAGTGATATATATATCCTTTCCTTTCCACCGTAATTGTCGTCCCGGAGTTATAAAGTGTTTGCAAGTTCAAAGATGTAGCAGTAATTTTAAATAATAAATATTATTTTAAATAATTTTTTAAAAAATATATTTTTTTAATGTAATAAAATATAATTTTTTTATAATATATAAATAATTATTATTATTTAAAGATAAGTTTTTTAACACTAGATGTAAAATATTTATAACTTATTACAAATTAATGCTTATTTTTATTTCTAAATTATCTAAATTAAAATTATAATTTTTTATGATTACACAAAAATTATTACTATATAGAATATTACTATGGAAAGATTTTATTATAATACTAAAA
>CP135538.1:5476837-5505486 GCA_032402905.1 Khaya senegalensis | reverse complement strand
AAAAATATTACTAATATTTAAAATTATATATAAAAATATTTTAGTCATTTTACTATTTTAGTTACTATTAAAATTACTTTCTGTTAGTTTTATAAAATCTTATATTTAAATGTTATTTTACTTAACTTCAAGGGTGATTTTTAAAAGTATCCCTTAATTAAATAATTGTTATCATAATTGTTAAACAGAAATATATATATATATATATATCTCCACACTAATGCAAAATATTTTTTAAATAAAAATATGTAATCCATATGAACAAAATATACTTGAATTATATACAATATTGTGTATGAACATCATAATATAAAGATACACATAAAGTACAAATTAAAATTATATTTAACTATAAACATGAAATTATTACATTTCCAAAAGGCAAAGATTAAACAAAAAATTACTGTTTTATCTTCAATATACACCTAAAACTTCTTCACAGGTTGTATTTATTAGCATGACTTGTATTATGAATTGAAACAAAAATATAAGTATATACTATTACACAAAAGATTAAATAAAGTGATAAATTTGTTTAAGTATTAGTAATCTTTTCTATTGTCAGATTTCAAGTCTTGGTTTAAGCCTAAATGTCCGAGGGACATACCATTTCTCATTATGATTTCAGCACGTCTGTGTCCGGTGATAAGAATATAACATGTTTAAGGACTTTCTATTGAAAGGTCTGTTTGTAATTATTGTATTTCAAAATACGGCTGCTTGTTGAAGTGTATTAGTAAATATTCACTTAGGCAACTAATTTATCAATTATTCACTTAATTATAAGGAGACAGTTTTTACTTGAGAGTCACTTTTAAGTCTTTTAACTTTCAGTGTCGTTGACTTGACTCTATCATGGCATAATTCGCTTTTACTCCTTCATTCTTCTCGCAGTCTAGGCTGATTTCTGCTCCCAATAGTATTGGTTTTGAATTTGATATTCATCAAAACTTTTAAACATATAAAATATGGTCCTTCAATGACGGAGTATAACACTACTTTGTAATAGGGATTAGATGAGTAAATCCTACTCGAATGAAACAAAGTAAATTGATTAATAAACTAACTTCTCCTCGCCTTCACATGGAGATAATTGGTTACATATGCATACTTGCATTTATATTCATAATTATATTTATATGTAACGCATTCAAAACTCTAACTGACGGCCAAATGGTTAAAACACAAATCCAGTACCAGAAATAATTGTCAAGGGATGATTGGCTTCCTGATTTCTGAAGTTCAACCATGAGGTAACAGCAGATGCAGGAGTGGTCGGGAGTCGGCGCGGGTTCTTTGGACTCATCTTAAGGGGTAAAAAAGAAAACACATTTCTTCTTTAAGTAACAATAGAAACTTAAATCTAAATGAGGAATTATCAATACATTGGCCAACTTACAGGGCCAACAATTTGTAAACCTGTTAGTTCAAACATCATTTTAACCAATAGAAAAAAAGAAAAACAAAGCTTGAAATGAACAGCTGACCACAGAAATATGGGTTGAGTGTTGGAGAGAGAGGATAAGAACAAAAAAACAAGTGAAAAACGAGTAGCGGTAAAAAGGACACCCAGTTGTGCGGACAGAGCCTGGCCTGACTCTAATTTTGCTCAGTTAAGTTCATGTTTCACAAAATTGTTTACCAAATAATCACACACTTTCAGCGCTTCAGACTGCAAAGCCAAATCTTTGATTGACTGGGCTCCTCCGAGTCACAACTTTCTTCACAACTCCCAAGAGAAATAAACCTATTCTATTGGAATAGAAGTGCAAATCACACCAACCCAGTTCATGATTTACAACAATGGATGCACCCATGGCAACCATAATGTCTAATAATGTACTCTCTCATCACTGTCAAAATGCAGGCTCTCAATACCCTTTAGGGTAGTTTCATAGTTCTTGATGTGAGTGGTATTTCTCCCTGATGATGCACGCTTGGGATCTGAAGATCGGACTGGAGAACTTCTTTGCCCACTTGAAATTCTGTGCATTGCTCCGGGACTTGCCTCAGTTGTGCGTAAGCGTGGAGGTTCAGCCTCACTACCAACAAACACATTCCGACTGCTAGATACAGCAGCAGCTCGCCTTGATGATCCACCAGAGCGCCCCAAAATGTTGGAGCCTGATAACTGCAAGCCAAGTGTAATGCCAGTTTAAGTTTACAACACAACAGAAATTTGATCAAAACTATTGCACATAAAGGAGACTGGGATGAAAGGCTAACAAAAATTATAAATTATGACAAGCTACTATTAATTGATCTCCTAAGCGCCCACTAACCGCATCCCATTGTATGAGTTTCAATGCATTCAAAATCATGAGAAACCATTAGTTGAAACATGCTTTCAAATAGTACACCAAAAATGAATCATCCAAATAAAAGATCATGCATTTAAGCAAGAACAACATTTGAAATCATGCAAGACAAGAATATCAGTGAAGCACTAAATAGAAGGGGCATGCGCTTGCACATCATAGAGAAAAAAGATAAGCAATAAATAAAATAATTTACCATAGCATCTTTAGTAATTGCAGGCTCATCTACAACTGGACTTTTTTGCTTCGAAAAACTTCCGGAGCTTATGATTGGTCCAGACATCCGCCGCAGAGAAGAATCTATTGAAGTCAAACCAATTGGTCGGCCTTCTTCACCACCTGAGCAATGATAAGAAGTTGGAATGCAACCAAGCATATGAAAAGTCCAAAAAGACCAAAGATTTGAAACACAATGCAAAAAGAGAGAAAAATAACCACTAATATAGGAGCAAAAAATTGTTTTGAAAAATAAAATAACTGTCCAAGAAACAAAGAAGCTGATGGCAATCTCAAAGGAAGACAGCAATGAAAAATTTACTCCTTAATACATCCTCTAGAAAACTAACCGAAAAAGATAACAAAAAACCAACCATGTAATAAATAATGGCATCAATATAAAAAGGAAACAAGGAAATTACCAGTTTGTCTGTCAGCACCGGCTATAGCCAGAGGTCTTGCACCACTAGTTCCGGCTCCAGGGACCTAAAGAGAACAATCAATATAAAATGTCACCAAAACTAATGTACAGCATATGCAACATGCTAAAAACACTTACAATTGCACGAGCTGGAGGTGTAGCCAGCTGTGATTGCTGATACTTCAAAATGGTCCAGTCAAATACGTAATCAAACTGGAAGCCTGTGGCAATGATCAATAGACATGATGAAAAGGTGAAACATAAATGGCATTCTATCAATCTAATATTTAATGAAAAGCATAAACATGGAAAACCTTATGTCTATAGAAAAAAAAAATCATAATATGATATAAAAGTAATTCAAACCTTCGCGAATAAAGAGGTCACGGAAAATTCTTTTCAGATAAGCATAATCTGGCTTATCATCAAATCGCAGCGAACGACAATAATGGAAAAACGACGCAAATTCTGTTGGATAACCTCGACACAGGGCCTGAAAAAGTAAAGTATTGCTATCACACTTTCTCTGTCCTGGAGGAAGGGTATGCATGCCAGGAGTCCTCACAAATAGCTTACCTCAATTGAAGTAGAAACCTTCTTTTCACTAATTTTCTCATACTTCTGTTTCTTAGTTCCTGCTTTAAGTCCCTGCCAAGGAAGACTACAAAGAAAAAGGAGACATCATTAAGGAAATCAACAGAGTATGCAAAATAAGAGGCTAAAGCAGGTTGAAACAGTCACCTTCCTCTTAGGAAGTACATAAGCACATAACCAAGAGATTCTAGATCATCCCTCCGGCTTTGCTCTATGCAGTCCAAGATAAGGTAAAGAAAAATCAATACAACGAAGCAAGCGAGATTACTTCAAGCAGAAGATCAACAAATACAAAAGATAATCAAATGCAGAAAGAGAGCACACCAATTCCAAGATGAGTGTTCATGCTTGCATATCTGGCAGTTCCAGTTAAATTCTTATTTTCCCTGCAGTGCGATGACCAATTATGATTAAGAATTGGCTTTACCTAAGCAACCACACATAATCCACAACATGAAATAGTGAACAGCATTCATATTCTATTCCGTTATACAAATTAAACAAACAAACTGTCTAAAGTGATAAAAGTCCAGGCTGCAAGCAAAATACAGCAGTATTAAGAATATTAACATCACCTCCACTTCACCATCAGTTTCATCATCCTCCGCAAAACAAAAGCCCAAGTACTTTAATGTTTCAGTATAAATTAAAAGCTATGAAACTTAAATCCAAATCACGTTAATCATACAGCACAAAGTAACATTACATCATTAAACTGTACAAATTTATCCAGCATGAATTGGTGGAATTTTTTTTAAAAATAAGTGCCTTGCCAGCAAGCATTAGCAAAAAAAGAATCATCACTCATCTAAGTCTAGAAGACCTCCTTACAGAGTAAAACAGCTGCAAATAATCTCTCTTTAACTAAAAAACAAATAAATAAATGTGAACATAGTTTAAATGTTCAACTGAAGCACAAAAACGTAGTACCATTCAAAAACTTTTAACAACAAAAGAAACACCATCCATCACTTAAGTCTAAAAGACCTGTTACAGAGTTAAACACCAGCAGATATTCTCTTTAATAAAAACACAAATAAATAAGTGTTAACTTAGTTTAAATGTTCAACTGAAGCACAATCATGTAGTACCATTCAGACACTTTTAATAAGAAGAAACAATATAACTGCTGGAACTTCAGAAAAAGTCAAGATGGTCAAGCGAGAGAAGAAAAAATGAGATGCAAGAGCTTCCCATGCTAGCCAAAACTATGCACAGAAAAATAACCTAGCAACCCAACAGAAATGGTATATAAGCTGTCTTGGTGTTTGCATTATAATCACATGACTAAATGATCTAGCTTTGTTAACCATATCAATAAAACCTAGTCTCCTTTTCAATCTTTTTATACAACCACCCACCTAGAATGTAATACATAAAATCTTTTCTTGACCGAACATTCAAAGACAACATACAGGCCAAAAAATAAACACACTCATACATAATCTTCTCACCTGTAAGGAATGTGTTGATGCGTTGAACTATCTCTATATTTCTTAGCCAGACCAAAGTCAATGACATAGACCTATAAGCAAGCGAAACAATATGTTGCGCATCCTAAAATTAACAAATCAGAAATTAAATATAAATTCTAGATTAAAACCTGATTTGCACGCCTTCCTAAGCCCATAAGAAAATTGTCAGGCTTAATATCTCGATGTAGAAATGATTTTGAATGAACAAACTCAACACGATTGATCTGAAAAAACATCAACAGGAGTAGCATAAGTCAACATTTTTCAGCAAGTAATCATACTAATAATATATATGTATATATATATATCAAAAGGAATCTACCATCTGATCTGCGAGCATAAGTACTGTCTTCAAGGAGAGTTTCCTACTGCAGAAGTTAAATAGATCTTCAAGACTAGGTCCAAGCAAATCCATCACCAAAACATTATAGTCTCCCTCCACTCCAAACCATCTCACGTTTGGGATCCCAGCTGCCAAAAATAAAGAATAGGAGTGATCAGATGAATGTAAAGAAATGTCTATACAGAACAAGTCACTTAAGTTTTTGATCAGAATTCCAAATTACTATAAAATTAAGAAGATAAGCTGAAAATTCATAATCTCATTACTTCCTCCCTGTAGGATTCTGTATAACTTGGATTCATATAACAACTGTGGATGCTTTGTCTTGACATTTTCCTGAATATAAGAAACAGTGAGCATCTTATACATCAAAAGGAATAATTAAAGCAGTCATAACAAAAATGAAAGCCACTACTAAAATCCAACATGACACAAACATGATATCACAAGGAAATCCAGTCATGGGTGTGAAAAAAGATTTAAATCAGTCACATAAAAGTTAATCAGAAGAAAGAAATTCCCAGCAATTTTCAGAGTTATGAGAATCAAACTAACTCTAAAATCAAGGGTATATTTCAAGTCTCACATCATAAATCCATGAACAGTACAACAACTCTATCTAAACCTAATATAAATGTACAGTATAACTACAGCCATAAAATTCGGATGCAAAATTTTCATCCCAACCAATCTAGGGGAGGACATTACACTATCACATAACTCCATGTCTTAGATAGATAGTAATTTTCTTATGTACCACAACACTTCTTGATACACAGTACTCTCTTATATTGCCACATCAGATTGAATACAATCTTTGCATCTCTACTCTGCAAGTATACAACTATTCCATGAATTAAAAATAAAAAGATAAAATTAAGAATATATGAACAAAATAATCTATTATATTTTTCTGCCAATAAGCCATGAATACTTTACTATTAAAAAAAGGAAAAAAATGTTTATTGTCAGTTAGAAAAAATGATTGTCCAAGTTCATTCAACCTCAACCAATAAATTTCTTCTTTCATGGCAAAAGAGAGTGAACGTATATCCAATAAGTAAAGTGTGTATAATATTATACTAAATTACAAGCACAAAATATCAATGCCCAAGAAAAATGTGATACAAGTATTGACCAAGGATGCTCATAGAGGTCACCCAAATGGTCTAAAATACAGCTAAATCCTTCCAAAATGAGCATAATTGTCCATAATGTTTGCTGAAGGACAAGAAGTAAATTGATATCTACACAGCAGACCAACTATACTCAAAGCTTGAGAAACCAACAAGAATAAACAACTTCCTCTAAGCACCCTTTTGACGTTAATTGCATCATTGTCACAAAATTTGCAATAAATTTTGTATGGCATCTATGTTATCAGCTGTTAATATACATAGTTTGCAGAACCTTATAAATCACCACTGGTTCATGAACACTCCTCTGACTATTTCAAGGTAAAATCCAGATTTAGCACCCTTAATCAGTTTCAAAAACAAGGTGCTTATCGTATTTGCAAGGCAACAGAAAACTTGAGGAAAATCAAAAAAGAAATTCTTGTATTGAATAACCTAATCAACTCCCTATTCTGTATACAGACAACTCCACTAAACCATATGTTCATTGCTGAGTCCCTAAAGGACTTAAAGGCATCTAGAAACCAAAACCTTTCACTAAACAAGAAAAAATAGAAGTAAACAATATACTACATTAACAACTTAAATTGTTGCAGCTAATAGCATTCACTTCAAAAAGGCAAAATCCAGGTGGAGGTCATAATGTCAGCAATAGACCATAATTTTGCATAATGAATAGAAGATTTAAGCTATAAGTAACTCATGGAAACTATTGCATTTAGCAGGGCTTAAAATGGAGCAAAAGGATATCTGTAGCTTGCCAAACTAGTTTCCAATTGGGTTATAGTTGAGTTAAGCAGAAAATTATTCAAGAAGTCGAACTAAAAATTTCCATATGCATTTAAAAATTCCTTGCATTGGGGTTGTCCTGATAATCAAACAGCAAACATTGTGAAACATAAAATTGTAACAGGCCTTCGAATAATGAACCCCGCGTGAAAATAAACCACAGATTTTACTTTAGCATCCTACTTAAGACCCAGCAAAAGTATCCTTCATTATTTAAGATCATAACCTAGCATTCCACTTAGACCCAGCAAAACTATCCTTCATTGTTTAAGATCATAACCAAGTTATATAAAGTAAATTTGAACTTAAAGAGCTACCTGCTACATCACCAAAGTAGAAGGATATATCTATAACCCAATTCTCCTGTAAACCCATGGATACATTAGCATAATGAAAGGGTTAAACTGGAGTCTCAGCTTATATCAATCATACATTACATCACGTTAACAATTAAAAGGGATAAATAATCCATTAAAATCATGAAGCAAAATAAGTTGAACAAAATCAAAGAAATTCATAAAATTAAAGAAAAGAACACTTACAAGCTTAATGGCCACCTCTTCATTTGTCTGAATATTAGTGCCTAACACAAACAATCCAATCACCAATAATCTTAAGCAACAACAAGACATATTAAATCCACAAAAAATAAAAATAAAACGCAAATTGCAACGACGAATTTAACAGACCGAGATAGATCTCTCCAAACGAGCCGCTGCCGATCTTCCGACCCAAACGAAATTTGTTCCCAACGCGTGGCTCCATCGACACAATTACAATTGAAACCCTAACTCTATTGCGAAACCTAACTAAAAACTAAAACTACCAATTTTTTCCCCAAAAAGAAAAAAAAACAGTTGGCAAAAACACGACACCGAAAACCTAATCAACCGCACCGACAGCCGATAAAAGCAGCAAAAATTGCTCGACGGGAAAATGTGAGTAAGATAAATTTGAAGATCTAGGGTTTCTTTTCCATCGGGGAAGAAAAACGTATATATCGCAGAGCATTAGGTTAATAAACGGTAGCGCTCTGTTATCTTCATCTCTGTGTGTGCGTCTGTAAAGACTTTGTTCCTTTCTCGCATATTCCTGCTGGGAAGGGATTGATCCAATCGAAGCAATTACTTTGATCAGCGGACAATGTGTGTGGGTCTACTTTTCTTTTTTTTTTTTTTTTTTTTTTTATTTGGTGGTGGGGAGAGAAATGCTTGACCACGCGTGGTAGTTTCGCGTGGCGAAAGTTCTAAATAAGAGAAACAAAGAGAAGGTTTCCCCTATAAAAATATAATTGATAAAAATTAAATTAAAATGCAATTTAAAAATTAAAATAACAAAATTTATCTTTTTGCATAAATCTCATCAAAAACTTCAAAATAATATATTATAAGGTTTGCAATAGTGAGGCCTTAATCATATATACTTTTCTCATTTAAGAAAGAATTGGGCAAGAAAAATTCATAATTTGGTGATTACTATAAATTATAAATCAAAATGTCGTATGTTCATATATGTATAAATATATTTGGTGAGTCAAATTCTGAATGGCGGATAAGATACATACAAACAAAAAGTAAACTAGGCTAGGTTTGGGTCCCAGCTACTACTCTTCAATGGATTAATTCTCCTTCACTTTCACATGAACAACTTGAAGCTCTTGCTTGTACTTTAATTATAATGATTCATTGAATATTTTGACAAGGCTTAGTTTTATTATTATGCTATATTTATTTGTATATTGGTTACAATTAAAATTATTATTCTAAGTACAAATATTTAATACAAAATGGCACCAAGCAAATATAAACTGTGTTGTTTTGCTCGAAAAAAAGAATTAATTGTTATAAAAAAATAAGTAAATATAAACTCTGTTGTTAAAAATACCATTCATGAATTTCTAAAGTAAAAATTTTAGTTTTAAAAGTATTGTGACAATATATATATATATATATATATGTATATAAAATACGACCATAATAGATATGATTAAATTATCCTTAATAGATCAATTACAAATTTATACATTCTTAACTCTCAATTTTATAACTACTTCAAAAAATTCATTTATGTTTTGCATGTCTAAAAACCAATAACAAATAATTTGATATAATAAAAGTGTAGTATCTAAATATAATAAATTACTTCATAAAAAAATTAATGCTCCAAACTAAATTGTAATGTAGTAATGAGGATACAATAAAAATATAATTAATAAATTAAAATTCATGAAAAATATAAGATATATATAATTATTTTTCACTTAAAGTAGTGTGATTATGATAAAAATTACATGAATATCTGCATATTTATCTGATAAGGTGTATTTAAAAGTAACATTCTTTTGTGTCTAAAACTATTGTTAGAATCCACCAAAATAAATAACTTAATTTTTTTTTTTACCAAATATAAATTTAGTTAAAATTATAAAGTAAGTTATTTACATCTTTTTCATTGTAATTCCAAACAAACTCTTACTTGTAGGTAAAGGTAAACAAGAGAATATGAAATTTGTTTAAAAATGTATAAAAAAATGGGTTGTAAAAGAGGGATAACATTAAAATATATATTGTTGACAGTAAAATTTTTTTAGTAAAAGTTATTATTGCAATTTTATATTTGTAATATTTTTTTTTATTTACTTTGTTTTGAATTGTTAGAAGTAACAAAAGGAGTGAAAAGAACGATGTGTTTTATTCTTTGTAAATAGGTTGTAATATTAGTAAATTACTTAATTGTCTATCAACTTTTGGATGGATTAACAAATGTTAATTAATTAATTAAAAATCAAAACTTTCTCCGGCCACCATTACTCTAAAGTTGCTACCTGCTTGATGGTTATCTCTTTTAATTTAGAACATAAAAAAATTCCATTGAAATGCCATTTTTCTAATTTATACAACCATACAAAATTATGGTTGATAAACATTATACTAACATAAAACATTGTTGTTAAATGGCAACAAGTGGGATTGAACTTCCACCACCATTCTCTTCATCATCAACCAATTTATAGAATAGTATTGATGATCACTACAAGAAAAGCACGTTTTCTTGATAGAAACCTCTTCACTATATTCTATTAAGATACCTTGTAAAATTTTTAAATCATCATAAAGTGATATATATATATATATAATTACAAAAAATGTTTGATAGAATTTTGATAAGTTAAAATTTAAGAGATATTAAATAGCTTAAAGGCTAAATTTGTATTTTTGTGTCTTAATACAATGAAGATCAAATACAAAAATGACAATGTTCTATATATACATAAAGAGGCTCCAAAACTTAAAAAAGGACAAACATGATAACCTAAAAGCAACAAAAAGCATGGTACAAAACAATGATAAAATGACAAGCATTATTGCAACAGGCAATGTGGGCAATTATGCTGTCCATGGCTACTATAGTTTTTGTTTGTTGGTACTATATCCTTTCTCTTCATTTGCAAACTTTTTTGTTTGCTCAGCAAGTTTTCCATCCTTTGAGATTCATCTAGGTTGGATCATTTAGACTGCATTGCTGGGCTTGGTTTGCTTGTGTTTGAGCTTAACATGGTCTTAAGTTTTAACTCCTCTTTGCAAACTAAAGTTCCTTACTTAAATTGTTAGCTTGAGCCTGAAATCTTTGAACTTTTCTTCACCTAATGCCTTAGTAAAACAATCTGCAATTTGGCTTTCAATTGGCACGAAATGAATAACTATTCCTTGGTTGCAACTTTTTCTCTCATAAAGGGCACATATATCTCAATATGCTTAGTTCTTGCATGGTAAATAAGATTGGCAGCAAGTAAAGTAGCATTCATACTTTCTATCCATATTATGAATGAAATGTGAAAGTTGACTTGAATTTTTGAATGCAAAGACTTGATCCATGACATTTCGGCTATGACATAAGTTAGTGCTCTATATTCGTATTCTTTGGTAGACCTAGTAACAACATGTTACGTTTTTGAACTTTAAAAAATCAAGTTTCCCCTAAGAAAGATGTAATAACCATTCACAGATCTCTCATCATCTTAGTCATTAGCTTAATCTACATTGAAAAAGCTAACCAAGTCTAATTTGTCTCCTTTTTTTATTATCAAACCATAACTTATAGTGTTTTTAAGATATTTGAATATTCTCTTGTATGCTTGCCAGTGTGTATCAAGGGTTTCACTTATAAATTGACTTAGTTTATTCACAGTAAATGAGATGCCAAGTTTAAAATGGGTGGCATATTGTAATAATCCTATCATTGATCTATAGAGCTTTGGGTCAGTAAAAGATTTACCTACTATTTTACCGAGTTTTGTACTTGTAACCATAGAAGTTGGCATTTCTTTTGAGTTGAACATATTAGTTTTAATGAGCAGATATGTTATGTACTTGCTTTGGCACATAAAGAGTAAATTAATAATCCTTGAAATTTTGAAACTAAAGAAGACATGTAGCTTTCCTAAGTCTTTTAGTATAAAAAAATTATTCAACTCCTTGACTAAGTTTTCTATCCTATGATGGCAACTTTCTATGATGTTTATATCATCCACATAGATAAACAGTCGAATGGTTTTTGTCTTACTAATTCTATAGAACATGGAAGTGTTTGATTTTGAGTTAAAGAAGTTTCATTTCAACAAAATTGTCTTGAGCTTATTAAACCATGCTCAAGAAGCTTGCTTTAACCTATATAATGCCTTTGATCTACAAATATGCTGTGGTGATTTGCAGTCTTTAAAAGTAGGTGGTTGATTCATGTAGACAACTTTAGTAAAATTTTAAAATTGCGTTGTTGATGCCTAATTATTTTAAGGGCCAATTATATTGCACAACTAAACTCAAGATAATTTTGATTGTTAAGGATTTCACAATTAGACTATAAATTTCTATGAAGTTAATGTCAAGAGTTTAGAGAAACCCCTTAGTTACAAGCCTACCTTTGCATTTTTCAATACACCCATTAGTATTATATTTAATTTTAAAGATACATCAGCTGCTCTCTACTTTCTTTTATAAGGTATAAGGTTCTAGCTCCCCTATTTGATTTTGAATCAAGGCATTATACTTTTGTTGTATGGCATTTTTTTTATTTTAGGTCTTTGTATGCTTCTTTAGTATTAGAAAGAATCTACTCCTAAGCTAATATTTATTCTTTCATTAGGTATATTTTAGACTTATAGATACTAGCCTTAGACTTAGTCAATATTAGATGACAAGGCTATGGTTAGTTAACCTTACTATTATTTTTTTTTCTACTGAATAGGAAATTATGTGGTTTAAGACTTGTGCGTGGAAGATGCTTAAGTTAAAGGTGGGGCATTTTTTCAAGATGGTGAAATAGGAGACAATCTATCACTTTAGTCTTGTTGTTGAATCAACTGTGAAATTCATAACCCCAACACACACACACGCACGCGGATACATATATATATATATAAAGATTAAATATTCAAAATTTTAATTTATTTAGTCAATCTGTGGATATCAAAGAAACTTTATATTAAATATTTTTTCTAATAAAAGTAAAATATTCACATTTATAAATTACAACCATAGTTTTAAAATATATATCCAAAATTTTATAAAACAAAACATGATATGCCGCTTCTCTAACTTCTAGCTATATCTTAAAGAAACCACACGAAGTCGTCTCGCTACTAACCATACCTGAAAAGATAATCAACTATAGGGGTAAGCAATTAAAAATTGTTTAGTAAGAATCCAAAACTCTAACAGGTACGTATTCAACTTAATTCATTCACTAGAATAGCATCTCTACTATATGAATAATAATTTTTATAAAAATTTCGAAAAGAATTAACCTATATATATAGACTACTTACTTGTAAAGGAAATTAGAACATTCCCAATATCATTCTGTAATGACTTACTACTTTTTCAACAGATATCAATATCACTACACATCGTCTTTTAGCACGCAGAAGAATTTTGTTACACATTTTCTTTTCTTACTATTTTTTGTTCTATTTTTATACCATTCTAATTCTATTCATTTTGTTTTTTCAGTCTAAAATCTGGATTCTATTTTTGTGTTCTACTAACAGTATAGTATACATATTAAATTATATAACACACATCAATATGTAAGCAAAACAATTTACTACATTCTATTTATTCTGTTCTAATTCTAATTCATTTTATTCTAGATCGTATATAATTAGGATATACTATGGATCATGGCCACCATTCTCATCCTACAAACACCCATTTCTCTATCAAATTGTGCACAAATACCAATTCTACCATGGGTTCAACATACCCCTCAGGGCACCATGTCAAATAATCGCTTCTTACTATGAATTCAACATACCCCCTAGGGCACTATGGAGGACTATCATGGTTATAACATACCCTTTCGGGCACCACAAGGACGACTGTGGGTTCAGTCTACTGCTTAGGGAGCCACAGTTAAAATAATAATAAATACGTTCTGCCTTGAACAGCTCTGCCAATGTGTAGGAAAGTTATGTGGATCTATAATTATTCTAATTATACAATTTTCTTTTATAATTATTATTACCACTTTACCCTTAACTATTCTTAAAAGTATTTCAATAATTTCACATTAACCATAATAATCACATATAATACATTTTTATAATTTCTTACTAACATTAAAAGGAATTCATACACATTACTAAATCACACAAATACAACTGTATGTATCCATAATCAATTAATCATAATAATATAATAATATCTATTAACACACACACACACACACACACACACATATATCCATATGTACTATACTATAATGTCATACCATACACTATGATTAAAATAATAACACTGTAAAGGTATTTTAAAATACTTCGATATGGCAATAGATGTTGACAGAATATATTACATCTTTTAATACAATCCATTTTATTTCCGATAACCGATCAAAATCATCCCAACACTTCTAAATTTTATAAACATACCTATTTTCCATCAATGGGATTTAATTCAGTATATTTCATAACCATCTCTATAAATTAATATATTCATCAAAACATAACACAATAGAACTCATATGATTATTCACACTCTCCAATAGCTAAATTTTCAATTATACCATTTTTCAAATGTCTTCCATTTTTATCCACCCAAATCAAATTCTACTAATTCTAATGTTTTACAATAAAAACAACATTTAAGGATACCTAAATAATAATCAAAATTACTACTTTACCCTTTTCTATTTATCTTCTATTTTAGCCAACCAAATCAAGTCTAGTCAATTCTATTGTTTCACCATACCATTATTAACACATAATCCTCTTAAAAATCAGTAAGCAATGCCTCAGTGAACAGTATCCAAAATTTCTAATTTTACCCCCTTTTTTTTTCATTTTTCTTCTAATTTAAATATTCAAATCAATTGCTATCAATTTTCTTTATTTTTTAACACATTTCAATATATTAAAACACATCAAAATCAAGTATTTAAATGCTTCATGAACAGTGGTTGAATATGTCCTAATATATATAAACTAAATTTTTTCTCTTTACACAATTCTATTTACTTCGACCTACTTTTCAAATATTCAATTTTATAAATTATACATCAATTTTACAAAACTCTAAAATTACTAAATTAGGGTTTAGGGTTTGTGCCTCAAATCCAAAATTAATGGCAATTATACTAAATTCAAGTTGAAAAAAATATTTAAATCACCATTTAAAACTATAAAACCATCATCAAAATTACTTTTCAATAAATTCATAAATTAAAATTTAATAAAATCAAGAAGTTTTGCCGTCAAATTAAAACTCTTGATGCGTAGAATAATTTTTTCTTCTGCAATAACACATTTAATCGGACAAATTATAATATTTACTTAATTTTTTCAAGAAAATAAAAAAAAATAGAAAGAGAAGAGAGAGAGAGAGCTTCACGATAGGAGAGAGAAAGAGGAAGATGATTTAATCTAATTTTGAAAAGTCAAAGAGTCTTGTCTAACTTAGTATTTTTAAAAATTGCACTCTTACCTAATAATTTTTCAAAACTTACATGTAATTCCCAACAAATTATGAGACTACCCAAGTTATTTTTATATTCTTTTACTTTAGTCCATTAATTTTAATTCTCACTTTTTTTTCAAATTTCTTGTAAAAAAACTATTTTACTCATAATAAAAAAAATTGATAATTTTGGTCATTTTTTATTATTTCTAAGAGAATTCACACCCAAATTCGAATTCGCTTTTTTTTTTTTAACATCTTATTTATAACATTTACAAGAGTTTTGGGTGATCAAAATCTGGCGAAATCTTTCTGACCCTTGACATAATAACCATTTTGCCATTTTTAGCAAAATTATTCATTTTTGTTCAAAGTAGTAATTTTGGTATTTATAAAGTTATAAAATCTATTTTTTTCTTCTAACACACTCTATTATACTAATTTACATCCTTAACATCTAGTTTGATCAATTGATGCTTTATCAAAATAATAATTTTACCATTTTTTGTCAATAACACCCGTTTTTGCCCAATTTTCGTCCTAATGGGTTTCTAAAACTTCTTTTCTATTTTTTTTCTCTAATCCAACACTTTTATCACATACATTCAATATGATTATAATAAAGGGTCCACTAAATACTTGAATTTTCAAGATGTTACATCAACCCTGAAGATAGGTCATATTCTAGTATAAAAATGGCTATTGTTGAGTTATAATGTGTTGTTGAAAAATTCTTTTGAGTATGTGAAAACTAATTTGACATTGTGTATAAGGGTAATACTGACTTAAAGATTTCACTTGTTTTCTGTGGAACGGTATACACAAAGGCAAGATCATAAAAAAAAAAAAGAAAAGAAAAGGAAAAGCAATTCATTAAAGATCACATTTCAAGCTATGTAGACTCTCTTAGAATGATGCAAATACAAGTATCCCTTGTGATGAGAGCTATACCCAATGAACACATATTTTAAAGTATGATATTCAAATTTATGTTTTTATATGGCTTAAGAAAAGGGTAGCATTTGCATCAAAAAACTTTGAATAGTTTAAGGTTAGGTTTGCATCCATATGATAATTCATAAGGAGATTTCATTTCCAAGACTAGTGTGGGAATTTGGTTAATTAATTAAGTGGCAACATAAAAAGTTTTCTACCAAAACCTTAAGGGCATTTTAAATTATGTAAAAAGATTCAAGCTTGTTTCCATAAGGTGCCTATGTTTTCTTTTTGATGGTAAGTGTGTGGGCATATATATCTCAGATTTATGCTCTGTTCACTAAGAAAGTTCTCCAAAAATTTGAATTCTCCCCCATGTCCAATTGTATAGACTTGATTTGCAAATTGAATAACTTCTTAACTAGAACTTTAAACTGATTGAAAATGGCTATAGCATTGTAGCATAATGGACAATTCCATATGTATTTGGTTAGGTCATCAACAAAGGTTATGTAATATTTAAAAATATTAATGAAAACCATAGAAGCTGTTTTGATCTCATGTTTTAAAATGATAGAGATTATTTTTCAAAACATACTTACTGATAAGGCAAATAGCTGTTATATATTCTTTTAGGAGACACCATTATTTTTCACTGAGAGTTTGGTATGATCACATGCTTAAAACTTATTCTTCATACTCGAGGAGGGTAGAATAGTCATTTAATAAATATGAGTTATAAAATATTAATTTTTCGTAAAGTGTGTATTAGTCTATATAAGGACATGATGGTTAAAAAATTATTATCTTAAAATACTTTCTCTCTCTTATTTCTCTTTTCTCATTATATGTCTTTTTAGATAAATAGTATCATTTTTTTTTCTCTACTGATCGAATTTTGACACCGTTAGCACCATTGAATTCCTCTCGTTGTCATGATCACAACTATATAAAAAATGTTGTCATCGAAGCTTTGATTACTATTCACACACTGCCATAAGTTTTGTCGATTGAATTTTTTGTTGCTGATTTGCAGCATTTTTCAGTGAGTAAATTGACACCTTTAGTGTATTTGGACTCCTGCTATTGTGGTTTACATTGTAGTGTGGTTCATTTTTAGTGAACTCCCTCATTTTTTAGATGTGGATTTGCTAGTTTACAAGCCTTAATTTTCATGCATTTTGGACATATAGAAGTATGTTTTATGTAATTTTTAGCAATTGAAATTATGATTTTGGACATATGGATGTTATAAGGAGAATTTTAAAGTTAATACGAACGTGACAATGTAATCCATTCATGAAACAAAGATCATCAGAGCATGAGTCTATTATTTCAATTCAGTTCGGTCTAATTCGCTAAAGTGCTTTATAGTACCAATTTGCTATAATTAACTTCACATTTTTCAAAATTTTCCCAATACATGCGAAAAAATTCTTGGGAGTAAGTATCCTCCCTGTAACTATAAGTAGATATTTAGTTTTTTAATTTTGTAAAAATTTAATTTATATAAAATATGTTTTAAATTTAATAATTTAATTTTAATTGATCTACTTATGAAATATGATATACTAGAGTTATTTAAAAATAAATTTTAGATGATTATTAAAATAACGATTTTAGTGATGAGTATATGGTATGACTGTAATACTATAGAATTTAGCATATGAATGGACATATTTAGAGGTCACATAGGTGAGATGAACTAGGTGGGACTGTTATCTGAATAAGTTGATGAAAAGACCACCTACTGTCAGTATCTTAGAGAATGCCAAACCAGTCACCTTATGATCCTCAACTAACATTAGTATGTCAGGCGAGTTTATAAAGAGAACTATAATTTTATAAATTATTAATAAATTATATTTTTTTAAATAAATTAAAATAGTGTGTATTTTTATAAAGGTACACTAGTGGTTTCGAGTAAACCTTAATAATTTTCACCTTATGACTCTTTTCTTTTTTAACAAAATTATTTTGCTAAATTGCAATTCATAGAGTATATTTTACATACTCACACTCTTACTCCCACATTCTAGGTTCAGATTCAAGGATGAAGCAATGACGTACATTAAGAGTAAACTTGCCTAACGTGAACATTTGGGTACAATATTATCAACTCACAGTTAGGTTTCATAAGGTCCATTAAGTTGTTTGATTTGTGATATATATTTTGTATTATTATAATATTGTAATTTGAAAATTTGTATTTGCACATATTTATATTGAAAATGATTTCATGAATATGTTATGAATTTTGTAGATTTGATTTATGATTTTTGTGTGTTTATATATAGGTTTTCAATAACTTGTGGGTTCTCAAGAGATATAGTTTACTATTGGGATGTAACTCGAAAGAACATGGTAATTATCTTGTGAGGACCTATAGGTCGGAATATGACGCCTATTTTCAAAATATGTGTGTGATTAAACTAAATGATTTAGACCAATTGTACGTAAGCTTGGATTTCACAGCAATAGATAATACTCATATAGTTAAGTTATTATTGTTTTTCCTACCTGAGCGAGTTTTATTCGGCAAAGGCTACCACAACTTTACATACTTATAATTATTATATGTGCTAGATAACTTAAACTAATTCAACTTGTATCTATAGAAAAACACTATTTACAAGTATACTATCTAATGTTTGAGCATAGTAGTGGTTGAAAAGGTAATAAAACACAAGAAAAAAGGTAGTCATGATGGTAGCGATTGACAAGAAATATGAGACCAAGTACAACAACCTCTATTTTGCCATTGCAATCAAGGTATGCATACCTAACTTCAAATTTTATTTTATTTTTTTTTCTATTATGTATTATTTTGCTCTCAAAGTAATGTATTTGACCGTACAACATATCATTATTTATGATTCATTGCCAACCTTATAGTTAGATACTTAGATTACCAATGTTATGCATCTACTATGCAAGTTATTGCATTATCTTATCTGACTAGCCAAGTTGTATGAGGATAGGGAGATTAAGAGGACATTGTTACACTATTGTCATATGTGTGACTTTGGGGTAGGGAACTTGTTATATATGGAAAAACAATGATAATTGTATATTTATATGTAAGTTTATTAAGTATTTTAGACTTAACAAACCATTGAGTTTTATAAATGAGGATGACACATTTTTCAAAAAGAAAATAGCACTTAATTTATGGGTTGCACATTTTTGTAGTGAATATTCGTTAAATTTAGTTGTTTAAATTTATTGAGTATATTTTTAATAATCATTGTTAACTTTCATGCATATGATTCTTTGATTTTGGATGATATACTAACTTATAGATGTGATATAATAACAATTAATAACAACATAATAATCATAGTAAAAATATTTGGGCAATCTAACTTTTAGTTTGGTCGCATAAACTTATTAAATCATGCATTTCTATAAACTTTGAAAATATTGAATTACGATCCTAAAGGGTTAAAGTTTGAAAATCTTGCATTATGGTTCCTATAAGTTCAAGTTTATAAATATTGCATTTTAATCTCAAAAGTCTTAAGTTTGAAATGTTTGCATTTTTGTCTCCAAAAGTTCAAGTTTGCTAATATTTTAATATGATCCTTGAAAACTTTGAATTTATGTACTAGCAATACCAACTCACATTTAATATTTGCCATTTGGTTTTATAATTTTTTAATAGATAGCAACAACCATTTATTGATTATATGATCTTATAAAAGTAATCTAATAATAACATTTAATGTATGTTAAATTTCAAAATATATAGCAACAACCATAAAATTATATTATGTTTTACTAACAAGCACTACTCTTGTAATAATGATAACAATCTAAAAACAATAGCTTAAAAATACATATGTTGATTGCATTACATTCAATTAGTAAAATGAGTAATCAAATTTTCACATGTCGTCTAATTATGGCTAACTACTTGCAATAAGAACATATTCTTTTAAACATATTTTCTCTAGTAAACAAGATATGTTATTTTCTTATTCAGCCAATTGAAAAACATCATATTGATGGCTTCATTTTGATGACCTATACCTCATTTGGGATCATTCAATTGCGCTGATCACTAATAAAATATGTTAAATTTACATACGCATTCATTAGTGCATTGTTTGTATGGTATTAAAAGTAGAGAGAATTATATTACCTTAGGTAAATCTCATTGTCATAAGTCTATGAGCAAACAATAGTTATTATTGATCAAATAAACAACAACTGCATGTCTTTGCATGCAAATCTATAACCAAATGCTTGTTTTGTCTTTTATTTCCAACTCAAACTGTAAAACATGATAAACCATTATAGTAAGAGACGTGCTCTTGTTCATTAACTTTCTTCTATGTTACTTCAATTGAGTAAGTATTTGTTTTGTCAACTTTTCTCTTCAATTAAAAAACTATTGTTATATAATAACATATATATAATTAGCCAGAGCCATGATAGTAAGGGTTAACACATCTTTCAACAATACATTAATATTCTCTATAATGTTGATAGTCAACATGTCAAATCTTGGAACAAAGTAATGAAATCTTACGTTCGTCTTTAAATGATTCGCAGCTTTAAAATACATTGCTTGTAGTTTTTTCATATGTTCATTTCACTTTTTAAATGATACATCCTTACTAAAAAAAAATACTTGGACATGAATGCATTCTTACACTCCATCTTGTATTTTGCATTGATGTTTCTTGAATGTGCTACGTCAAAAGTTGGGCAATGCTTTGGAAAATGTGTTCATTTTTGGGTTAGTTTTTTTAACCAAATCAGACAAATCAACCATTAAAAACAATAAAACAACCCAAACACAAACAATGAACATATGCATGAACATCCATATATTTCAAACTATTTGTTTTGACAAAAATCATCAAAAAAAAAGAAACATACCTAAACCGCTATTACTATTTGATCTACCATTGATTTTTTAGTTGCCATCTTTGTTGTTGTTGTCCAATGCACTGCCACCATCCACTCTATTGCTTTTGAGAGTGTTTTAAGCACACTAAGAAATATATGTTTGAGGTTTCATACAAATGTTAGAAATCAAAAATAAGAAAATTTTAGTAATTTTTTACTATGGGAATTTTCATCCAACTTTATTATTTTTGATCAATTTGGTAAAAGAAATTAACTTAATTATTTTAAACTATCTGACAAAAATGGTTATTATAAAAAAATTTTCATAAAAATTGATAAAATTTTAACAATAACCTAATTTTGGAGATCATTTACGAAAATAACTAACTCTAAAAATTTTACCAAGTTAACTAGTTCCTACAATTTTGAATATATATACCTCACATGACCATTTACTTTTAAAACAATATTAAATAATATATAGATAGAAATAAATATTAATTTATTTCATTAAAACTATTTTTACTTAACGATAAGTATATTGTTTCTCATCCATGAAACTTGAGCTCAATTCCAAATATTCATATTATTTTATTTATTTATTTTAAATATACAATGTTAATAAATTATATATAAAGAGAAATTACAAAAGAAATAAAAATTAAAAACTTTCCCACTCTACTTAAGCATTATTTATTAACTATAATTATATATATATATAATTAAATAATAAAGAAATTGAAAATTAAAAAAAATTCTCAATCCAATTGTACAAGTTCACCTACACATTAATTATTAACTATTAGTTTAAATATACATAAAGAAATTAAAGAAATTAAAAAATTAAAAATTAAAAAAGTTTATATCCTCACTTATGTAAAGGAGCACTATAGTTGTCAAATGTGTTTTGAGCACTATAGTTGCAAGTGTGTTTCCTACTTGTACGACACCATAACTACAATTGATTTTTCCTCTTGTATGGTTCCAATTTTTTTTTAAAAAAATTTTAAATATTGAAATATTAAATTTAAAGTAACAAAATTTGAAATTTATAAATTTCAAAATTGAGTATTCTTAAATTTGTATTAAAAAATTAGAATAATTTTATAAAAAATCGGTTAAAAGTTAAAGTAATAATTTAATTTAACTTTCAACCAAATCTAAATAAACAGATTTAAAAAAATAAGAAAAGAAAGCCACCGTAAAGTAATTGCATCATTACCATTATCATTGCTTCTCTATTAACACTAATCGACAATCTAATGCTACTATTAAACTCATAGGAAATTAATGTCTAAACCCATCCTTCTGCTTGGTGGTTTTACCATCAAAATTGCAAATCAATGTTATTCAAAAGTTCCAAAACCCCAAGTGTCACTTGTTTCACCATTAAGCATTGTGGCATAGTTTACACCACCACTATAAATAATTTCCTTTGTTATTGTTGGGGATATTCTTGGGGAATAAGAACCAACAAATGTGGGCACCGAGATGAGAAGTATCAAGATAAAGACCCATATGAGTTTTACCTCCCCGATTCATATCATGAACACAATATCAAGAATGCCATGACCATGGTTAATAATTGCTCATTAACGAAGAATGAATAACAGTTCATAAAATATAAAATAATCACTCAATAAATTGACAATGGTAGCACATTAATTAAAGTAATTGCATAATTGACCAAAGTAATTGTTCATTGAAACTTATAAAAGGTAAATTCAACCTCAAAATGAGAGGTAAATAAATAATATTACTAAAAAAAGCTCTCTCATTTTATTATTATTAAAATATTTCTTTGATTTAAAATATTTCATCAAAAATCCAAACACCCTTTAACTTCATTTTATTTTGCAAGAACAATTAAAAATATTATTGTCCAAAATCAAGAATTAAGGAGGGTTAAATCTGCTGATTGGTTAGCAAAAATTCAATAGCAACAATTATTTATCTACATCCCTTACCAAACTTTTATATCATTAATATAAAGGTGTCTAAAAGTTTAGGCTTGCTTGAGCCTGGCACGATCTGACATTTTAACAGTAAAGTTTGGCCTATGTCAGGCCGAATGTCAGGCTAAGTCTAACTCAAGCCTAATCCTGTGGACTTCATATAAAAGCCTACTGGCTAGCCCGGCACTTTCTATTAAATCTTGGGCTTATGAGCCGTGCCAAACCTTTTTCTTTCTTTGTTAGGTCAGGCCTCTTTCTTTTAGTACTTTTATATCTATGTCATCGATCGATAAAATCTTAAGTAAACTCTCATAATTACATTTTCTTTCTTTTTGTCAAATAACCTTAATTCAAAATCATTCTATATCAAAAAGTGATCTCTACCATCAAATCTTCTACATTTAAGCACTAACTATCCATTTCGATCACCAACATTAGCAATTTTATTTTGAGGTAATTCATGATTTTATTGTTAAGAAAAACTATAAATCCCATCTTTCGTACCTAAAGAGGGTAAAATTGTTATTTTATAAATATGAGTTGTAAAATACTAATTTTTCGTAAAATGTGCATAGGTCCATATAAGAATAGGATAGTTAAAAAATTATTATCTTAAAAATACTTTCTCTCACTTTTTTCTCTCTTATCATTTTTCTCTAGTAATTGGATTTCAACAACACTAACATCATTGAATTCCTCTCATTGCCATGATCACATTCTTGTAAAGAACATCATCATCAAAGCTCCTATTACTATACATGCATAGCTTCAACTTTCATTAGCTGAATTTTGTCATGAATACGTGATATTTTTTAGCGAATGAATTGACACCTCTGGCACGTCTGGACTCCTGTAGTCGTGCTTTACACCATGGTGTGGTTCTTTCCGGTGAACTCCCTCATTGTTTGGTCATGGGTTTGTTAGTCAACAAGCCTCAATTTTCGTGCATTTTTTGGCAAACAGAAAGGTTCTCAACGATTTCACCATCACCAACGAGCTCCTAGAGGTACGTTCTATAATGCGAATGTGTTTTTTGTATTAATCAAGATGTTTTGGTTGTGTAATGATATCCCAAAGTAGGGTGGTTAAAAATATATTTTATGTATTTTTTTTTGCAACCAAAATTGTGATTGGACATATGAATATTATAGAGAGATTCTTGAGGTTGATACAAATGTAAATGTATAATCAATTCATGAAATGGAGGTCATTAGAGCATAGATCTATTATTTCAGTCTGGCTTGGTCCAGTTCACTACAATACTATTACAATAACTTTACATTTTTTGAAACATTATTAGGGAGTGAATATTTTCTCTGGAACTATGAATGAATATTTATTATTTTAATTTTTTTAAAAATTTAATTTATATAAAATATATTTTAAATTTAATAATTTGAGTTCAATTTATTTACTTATGAAATCGGGAATATTAGAATTAGTTAAAAATAATTTTTGAATGAATATTAGGATAAAAATTTTAATAATAGGTATATAGCATGACTTTAGTACTACAAGATATAACTTATGTGTGGTCCTATTTAAAGGCCATGTAGGTGATGTGATCTAGTTAGTGTTATTATCTGAATGAGTTGATGAAAAAATTGCTTAATGTTGATATCTTGCGGAATGCCACGCTAGTTACCCTTTAGTCCACAATTAACACCAATATATCGGGTGAGTTTTATAATGAGAACTACATTTTTATAATTATTAATAAATCAAAATTGTGTGTGTTTTGTAAAAGAATGCACTGATGGATTCAAGTATGTCTCAGCCAGGGTACGACTCGAATAAAAATGACAAGCCAAAAAAAAGTTTTTAAATGAATTATTTTAGTATTCTTATTTTTTTTTCTATTCTAACGAAATTATTTTACTAAATTCCAATTTATGGAGTATATTTTATATACTCACCCTTTCACTCCCACATTCCAAGTTCATGTTTAAATTCAAGGCAGAACAGTGACACACATTAAAAGTAGACTTGCATAGAGTATACATTCAGATACGATATTCTTGACTCAAAACTGGGCTTCATGAGTTCCACTAAGTCATTTAACTTGTCAGATATATTTTGTATTATTGCATTATTGTATTTTAAAAATTTTATATTTGCACATATTGACGTTGGAAAGGATTTTATGAATATGTTATGAATTTTACATATTTGATTTATAATTTTTGTGTGTTTATGGATGGGATTCCAATTCCCTAAAATTTTTCAGATGCATACCTTATTAGTGGGACATAACTCAAAGGCAAATGACGATTGTCATATAAGGACCTTCAGGTCAAGACGTGTCAAGAACAATGAATCATATTAAAAATGCTATATGGATTTCTTCTTAACGCCTATTTAAATTATTATTTTCTTTTATTTATAATACTTTATATAATTTGTTATTAATAAAAATTATAATTCTACTTTATATTTGATATTCACATTGCAGATATTTTGTGGAGGCCAGCCATTAATTGTTTTTTTTTTTTAATTTTTGAGGGGTCTCACTTAAACGTTTATATACAATTGTTGTGTTTGCGTTGATAGGTGTGGATTCGTCTACCAACTAAGACTTGTAACATGTTGACTTAGCAGTATTTTTGTTTAAGGTATGTACTTAATATTATGCAAAGAAACTTTTGCTTGAACTATTAATATATTTATATCTATTAGTGTAGTATAACTGCATTAAATATGTGGTTAATATGATAATATGCAAAACAAAATATATGTACACTATAATAAATATTACCTTTAGTAGCATTTTAGCGTAACATTTTTTTTAATGTTACTAAATGTCTTTCTATTATAATATTTTGTAAAAAAAAAAAAAATGCTATAATTAACTACTCAATAGTAATATTTAATATTCCATTATATTTCACTTTTAATTTGTAGCATGTTATAAATGATACCATTAGTTTTTAATAATTATATTTTACAAATTTATGTTACATTCTGTAATATTTCTATAGTAACATTTTTAAGTGCTATGTATAATATTTAATAACATAGCATTTTAGAAAAGCTACAATATAAACATTAAATTAGTGGTAAATAAGAAATGTTACCGAAAAAGAGGGAAAATGTTTGGAGGAAAAATTATGTATTTAAAAAAAAAAGAAGGAAAATATTTAGAGAGAAATTTATTTTTTTCCCTAAATGGAGAAAAAAAACAATGGCTCCAAACTTAAAAATTATTAAACTTGTCAAATTAAGTGATACAAAAATCTAAAATTTCATATTTTGTATATACGTTAAAGTATTTATAAATAAATATAATACATTAAAATAAATAGTGTACCACTACTTGTTCATTTAACTATAATATATTATTGATAAACAATTAATATTATAAAATTGATTACAATTCAACTCTGTACCAACAAATTAACCAAAGCAAAAAGTTCTTTCTAGTATATTACTGGCCATTCAATTCTGGCCAATCAAAGTAAAAAAAAAAAATCTTTTCATTATATATAATATATTATTAGCTATCTAATTCCATCATTTATTAACCTAGGGAGTTTTTGTCTAACATTCTTTTTGAGCAAATCTCTTGCGAGCTTGGTTAATTGTTCGTAGGAGTGTGCAAAGGTTCCGGGTCGACCCGGAACCGTGCGGAACCGAATCGATCGGTTCGGTTTCAAAACCGGAACCGATTTGTTTAGGTTCGATTTTGGTACCAGAAATAGAGAACCGAATTTTTTTGGTTCAGTTCCAGTTTCGAATCTTATGTAACCGGAACCGAACCGATAGACCCATTTATTCAAATAATTTAAACCTGATTCATATTATTCAACCTAAAACTTGACTTGACCTGGCCTACTAAAACAAAATAAGGAAAAGTTAATTCATCGTTTGGTCTTGTATCCCTAACCTAAATCGATTTCCCATTTTTTCTTCTCCTGTTCTTGAGTTCTTGATATTTCACGAATCTTCGCGATTTTTATTTTCTCTCTTGAAATCGCAAAGGCATCTACGTTCCATCACCAACGACTAACGCGATTGAACATTATTTCTTATCGATCAAATTGATAGAGAGAAAGAAAAGTAAAAAAGATTTCTTATTTTGCGACTTTCGTCAAAGTAAGTTTACTACTCATTTAACTTCTTTTTTAGTTTTTGCTTGTTTATGAGTTGAAATCATTTTTGCGAATGTGCATGCTGTTGTTGTTGTTTGCTATTTTCTTATTCTATTATTATTTTTCTTACATCCCTAACCCAAGTCTACCTTCTCCTCTCTTCCCACCAACTTATCGTAACTTTCTTCCTCTGCCGACTAGTGTCTTCTGCATATCATCAAGCATATTTTGTAATCGCGACTTAAACCATAACAAGAGTAGAGTCAGATTCATGCAATTTAAAGCTTCTGTATTTTCTAAAAAAATAAAAAATTACAAAAAAAAATTCCTTTTTAGTGTGGACTCTAAAGAATGAATTAAATTCTGAAAGAGTAGATGAAAGTAGCGACAGGTGTTGATGATTAGATGAGGTCAAGCTCTTTGAGCTAACTTCTCCTAGAAAATATTGAAAGCTTGGTAGATATGTTGAATTCGAAGTCACCATGTTATCACTAATATTAAATTTTATTTCTTATTAATTGTAATTAAAAAGTAATATCCAAAACTTGTTTTTTTTTTTTTATTGAAACAAAAATTGTCTTAATTAAGTTTCAGTTTTCGTTTCGTCTTTCCCTTGGTTTCTCCATTACCATCTATCATATCTACTTCAATTCTGATGTAATGGCGGCTTAACAATTACGGAAGCATTTTCTAAACAAATATTTAAGAAAAATTATTTGTCTTTTTACTCGCAAAACTGCTTCCTTGTTGCAGATGCTATGTAATTTGCATTATTACGAAAATTTTCTCGAGAGCCACCGCTTTATCTCGGAAGAGATGTCGTATTTTGCATAATAGTGACAAATGAATGATATGTGGAGCAGAGTTTTTTACACCTAACAAACATTAAGTGCGCGTAATTTGGACGCATTAAACCATGCTTTCCAATACCAGTAACTCTTGATTTTATGTTATTGCATTATGAAATTATATTTTTTTTTTTATAAGCAATGAGAATTGGAGAAGAGTGCCATTTTCAGTTAGGTAGTTGTACATTTCTTTAATGTCTTATATTGGATATGTCTGCATTTTAAGTGGGAATGTTCTGCACATTCAATTTAGACATTGAATTTTTATTTTGTTTTTAAAACATGTTTGACAATGTGAAGATATGAAAGAATTTTCTGCAGTGGGAATGTTCTGCACATCTAATTTAGACATTGAATTTTTATTTTGTTTTTAAAACACGTTTGACAATGTGAAGATATGAAAGAATTTTCTGCAGTGGGAATGTTCTGCACATCCAATTTAGACATTGAATTTTTATTTTGTTTTTAAAACACGTTTGACAATGTGAAGATATCAAAGAATTTTCTGCAGTGAGAATGTTCTGCACATTCAATTTAGACATTGAATTTTTATTTTGTTTTTAAAACACGTTTGACAATGTGAAGATATAAAAGAATTTTCTGCAGAAAAAATGAAGATATAATAGATTACAATATGCAAATATATGGCCAGATGGCAACCTGGGAAGTTGAGAATAAGTATAGTATTTTATACAAGTATTATGTTCTCTTTTAGTATTAG
>CP135538.1:5406534-5472050 GCA_032402905.1 Khaya senegalensis | reverse complement strand
AATAAACTAACAATTACTATAAATAAATATATGTATGCTATAATATTATTCAATATATAAATATACTATAAAAAAAATAAATTTATTTTTTTATGATATGTAATATTAAGTTAAATAATAATATAATATTTTTAAAATAAATTAACATATATCAATTTTTTTATAAATTATTTATATTATCTTTCAATTATTTAATTTTTTATTTATTTATTTTATTACTTCTACAATTTAATATTATTAATTTAAATTTTTTTTAATTTTTTTTAGAGTTAAAAATTATAAAATTAAAATAATTAATAAATATGGTACCCTGTTTTGGAACCGGAACCGAACCGGAACCAAAAAATAAGGTACCCTGTAAAATAGGATAGGTTCCGGTTCTACGTGGAACCGGAACCAAACCAGATTTTACTCAGCCCTAGATTATGGAATATAGAGTGTTTAAGTGCATGAGAAAAAAATATGTTAGAAGAATGAAAAATGGTATATATCCCACGTACATGATATTATTATTTAACACAATATCATAATCATTCTTCAGTGCACCTCTTCTTTATTACGTTTGTCTTTTACCTTTCTTACTTCTCCATCCACTAAATGCTCTTTGCCCTTCCTTTCTCTCCTATTATCTTTATATGTTACTGAATTATTTTGTAATTCTTTTATTCATTCTCATACATGTCTAAATGGCTTCAGTTTGAGCAATTAATGTATTTGTTTCTGTATTTGAAAATTTTGGTTATAATTTATATTGTTTTATCATGTTTTATGCTTTAAAAAAAGTACTTTTGGTTGATGTTTTATTTGATTTTGATATAAAAAAAAAATAATGCCTTTAAATTAAAAAAAAAAAAACTCAATTATCTTGCAACTCTAGCTTCCGTGTCAATTGCATATTGACCTACTTTTATAACTACACCAACTATTAGGTTTGTGTTTACGAATTTATGCTAGTTACTAGTGTAGAGTTTGTATGAGATGTTATTTTCTTTTGTTATTTAATAAGGTTTAGTTTAATTTTGATTCACTAATATGTATTGATTGTTTCTGTTGGATGCAATTATGAATTTGTAAAATTTGTAATATTTTTTTGTTTGGTTAATTTATTATATATGGAATTATATTTTTACTTTTGAAACTTACTTTAATGATGAGAGTACATATAGGATACATAAAGAAATTAATATATGTACCAGGGAAGATTTTATGTTGTGGTATCATAATGACAAATAAAAAGTGAGTGCATCTTAACAGGTAACAAAAGATATTTTTATTACTTATTATATTATAAATACATTATTAACATATATTTAACACTTAATTTGGTAAGGTCACAGACAAATACATGAAAGTCGCTTGGAACTTTATGAAGATGGATGAAAGAAATATTAGTTATGCTGAAAAGATTTTGTGTCTTTGTAGAGACTATTGAAATTTAAGTCTTTAGAATATTGAGGCAATTTGTGAGCACTTGGTTATAAAGGGTATGGATCTAACATACACAATTTCATTTTATCACAGAGAGTAACTAACATTAAATGAAAAATAAAAAGAGCAATAAATGTTTTATATATATATATATATAATTTATTTTTAATTGAATATATAGAAGATGAATATGTGGTATCTTTAGAAGAGCAAAGAACCAAAGAATTCATAGAATTATTAAAAGATGCAAAAACACCTTTGAATCCAAGTTACACCAAATGCATAAAATTGTTAGCAATTGTAGCTTTGTACGAATACAAATCAGTAACAATATGGTTTGATAAACGCTTTGGTGGACTTTTGGAGATGTTGCATGACATAATGCTAATGGATAATGTACTTTTCAAGTCTATTTACTTGCTGAGAAAATTTTTGAAGACATTTGATTTAAGTTATGAGAATATTTATGCTTATGTGAATGATTGTTACTTGTTTAAAAAGGACGAATTGGAAATGAATTGTTGTTCAAAATGCAGTTCTTCAAGATGGAAAGTAGATAAACACTAAAATAAAATAAAATAAAAAGTAAAGTGTTCCAGCAAAAGTATTAAGATACTTTCCAATAATACCAAGATTTAGAAGAATGTTTAGGTCTCAAAAAATGGTGAAAGAATTATGGTGACATTTTACTCATAAAAGTGAGAATGGAAAAATATGTCATCCTATGGATTCTTTAATATGGAATTTGGTTAGTGAAAAATGACCTTCATTCTCAAATGAGCCACAAAAGCTTAGGCTAGGCCTTGCTACTGATGGATTGAATTCATTCTCTAATTTAAGTACTGCATACAGTTGTTAACCTATAATGCTTATCACATACAATTTACCACCTTAGTTGTGCATGAGAAGAGAAAATATCATGTTGACTTTGCTGATTTTGAGACCTAAACAACTTGGTAATGACATTGACATTTATTTACAATCCTTAATTGATAACCTTTGAGAATTATCGGAAACTTGAGTTAATTTTTTTATGCATTCTCTAAAACAACTGTCAATTTGAGGGCAATTTTGATGTGGATGATCAATAATTTTTCAGCTTATGAAAATCTTTTAAGATGTAATGTAAATCCAATATGTGTAGCTGATACCTGTTTAGAATAGTTGTCATTTTGTAGAAAATTTGTATACAAGGGCTATAAGCATTTTCTTCAACAATCTCATTCTTTCCGTACAAAGAAAGTATGGTTTGAAGGACAAGAAGAGCAAGGAACACATTCAAAGATTAAGATTGGCACGAAAATTTTTGATGATTTGAAAGCTTTTGAAAATGATTAGGAAAAATGAAACAAAAAATAAAAGAAGTGTGATGAAACTTTTCAAATTTCTTAACTTCAGAATAAATAGTCAATTTTTTTTAGAATATAGCACTGAACATATTTGTTTATTTATTTTTAAATATATTTTGATTATGGTCAAATAATTTTTTAATTTATTTTAATTTAATGTAACAAAAATTGACATTGAGACATAATTTGGATGTGATGTATGTAGAGAAAAATATTTGTGAGAGTATTATTCGTACACTGTTAAACATAATTGGAAAAGCAAAGGATGAATTGACTGCTCACAAAGATCTAAAAGCATAAAAATTCAAGACGAATGCAGTAAAAGATGAAGGTGGTAGATTACGCCTTTAAGCAGCTTTATTTATATTAACCAAAGATGAGAATAGAATATTCTATAAAAAGTTATTTGACTTAAAATTATCTTATTGTTACAGCGCAAATATTAAAAATTGTGTTTTAGTAGATGAATGTAAGATTATAAGTCTCAAATCTCATAATTGGTATGTTTTAATGCAACAATTATTACCCATAGCATTAAAAGGGTTGTTACTCAAAGGATTAAAACATGTCATATTTTGAATGTGTTCATTATTTAGCAATTTATACCAAAGGACCATTGATAAAGAAGATATGTTAACCCTTGAATATGAGATCAACGAAACTTTATATATGTTCAAAAGGTTTTAATTGCCAACATTCTTTGATGTAATGATCTACTTGTCAATTCATTTAGGACATGAAATACAACTAAAAGGATCTGTTCAGTATCAATGAATATATTATTTTGAAAGGTTTTAAACTTTAGTATTTTTTTTAAAATCAATATCATTTTTACACTTGTAAATATATCAAAAATATGAAAGTTATAAAAGATATGTCAGGAACCATGCAACACTTGAAAATTGTATTACAAAATGATATCTTGTAGAGGAATGCATGAACTTTTGTTCTAGGATTTTGAATTAGAATGTTAAATTAAGTTGTTATGAATTTTGAAATGAAAATTTTTTTAGTGATGTGATTCTTAAAGGTCGTTTAATTTTGGGGGGAACACTAATTATTTATGTAATGAGGTGTTAAAAAATGCACATCGTTATGTTTTATTCAATATAGCTATAGTGGAATCCTATTTAGTATAAGTACTTAGAACTCTTCATTATTTATTTTTTATAATATTATTAAAATTATAATTTACCTTTTTTTCTATTTTTTTAATTGTTTTCTCAATAAGAATGCATATGGAAGAATAAAAGAAATCAAACAAGAGTTTTGAAAAAAAAAATAAAAATTTACTTTGAAAAAGACATGCTAATAATTGCTTTTCATGATTAAAGGAAAAAGTAACATACTACTTTATTTGATTTATGCTTTTGCGATTATTGTTATAAAATTTTGATTAGCTTATTTTTATACACAAATTGTCCACTCTACTTATGCAAGTAATTACATGGATGAATTAAAATAGCTTTCATATGGTCATTGAAATTAGGCCATAAGTTACAAAGGATATAGTATTAATCGGCAACAATTCCACTCAAAAGAAGTTGAAAAGTTAATATAATATAGTGGAGTTTGAATTGAAGCAATGATTATATGTAGACTAAGTGCAGAAGACATTGCATAAGTTGTTGTTTCTTATTATGGAGTAATAAGAGAGATAATTTTGCTTCATTACCACAAGTTTCATATTCCAATATTCAAGTGCAATTAAGCGAACAAGGAGCATGGTATAAGGTCTGAAGATGGCTTTACACTTGTCAATCTACACCAAGGTCAAAATCAGTACGAGAAAGAGTCTTTTATTTTTGTATCACAAACAAAACAAGTATTTTATTTAAAAGAAAATAATACATCTAATTAATATGTCTTACTAAAGGCACCACTAAAGGGATATTATGATTTGAATATGTATGATGAGAATATCGATACAACTTGTAAACTGAAGGATATATCAACACTGAAAAAAGAAAAAGTTACAAATGTTTAAGAAATTAATGATGACATATTAGTGTAACTCTTTTTTTTTTTTTTTTTGTCTATTAGTGTTTTATTCAATTGTTTTGTTTCCTTGTCATTTTTGAATTATAATATTGTTGATATTATACTTAGAATTTGTTATTATTCTATTTTACTTCCATAAGAGTGCAATATACATGTTTTATAATAAAGCATGAAAAATGATTACTAGTAAGATTTTATACTTCTAACTTTTATTTTATTCAGATTGATTGCTAAAATAAATTTTCTTTTAACATGTAACATTTAATATATGTGATACTACTTTTTTTTTTTTCATTTTCAAATTGCTTGGTAAGTAGATTAATTGTTATGGCTTTAGGTATAAAAGAATTACATCCTAATTTAGCTATAAGAGGAGGATAATTGCAAGCACCATCTAATGTTCAAGCAGAATATCCTATAGATTTAACTACTACTCATTTAGAGAAGTCACAAGAATCAAAAAGAAAGAAAGGTCATACTAAAATGAAGAATATTGCCATAGATAGCGATGATAGAATTAAAATCAAATTTAACAGAAAAAGACAAACCTATAGTAGAAAGATCTATTACATTGTCTTCATTCTTAGGAACTTTAGTTCGAAAGATCATACCATTTACAATTTCTAATTGGAGAAAGGTTTATTTGGATATGAAAAATATTTTGAAAAACTATTCAGGTTAGTTTTAATCTCATTGTTATAGTTAATCATTTTTTATCATTCAATTATAAACTTAGTTTTCATTAATATTTATTTGATTAATTAACTATTTATTTTTTGTTACGTAGTTAAGGTACAATTTGGATCAAGAATGACAAAATGTTTACATACTTAAAGAGATGGGAGGACTTTGGAGAACTTCAAAATCAAGACTTGTGCACACAATATTAGAGGCAAAAAACGCTAAAAAAAATATGAAGATCAAACTCAATAACATCGGTTCAATTTATGAATTAAGAACTTTATTAAAGAAAAAACTAGTGATCAATTTAAGATATGTATTTTTATAGTAATTGAATATTATTTTATGACATTCATTTGTTGAGGTCAAAAAATTTGATTATTATAAGTCAAAAGTGACAAGTTCAAAACAATAAGAAAAAAAGCAGATTCCACACATTGGGTCGTAAAGGAATTCCTCAAACAACTCATAAAATGGTAATATCAAATATTTTTTCAAGTTCTTGAAAGTCAATTATTACTGTACTCTAAAACTAATTTTGTCTACAGAGAAAAACTAGAGGAAAACATAATTGAGAGTTAAAAAAATACGTACAGAAAAGAATGGTGAACTTATAAACGTTATAACTGCTGATGCTATAGTAAAAACAATTATTACTTAGTCTCAATATTTTATTTCGTTTAATTAATTTTACTTAAATAACATTGAATTTATATAAATCTATAGCGTCAAATAAATGAAGTTAAAAAAGATTTCTCTTATACTTCAAATGATTTGAAGGAAGATGTTATTTCAAAAATAATAGGCCCTAACAAATCTTAAGTGAAAGTATTTGGAAAAGGAGTTACTTTTGCAAAATTAAACATTTTCACAAAAGGACATCATTATAGCTCAAATGCTTGAGGCACAAACTAAAACAAAGAAAGAATTAGCACAATATAGAAAATTCTTCGAGGAGATGAAAAAAAAAAGAGTTAAGTGCCATAATCTATTATATAAATAGTAATTTTTTTATAAATAGTGAACATATCATAGAACATGCAGAATGTTAATTTTTGATTTACAAATGCACATATTTTTGTATTACTAAATTCTCAAAATTTTTAAAATTTAGAATCAAAATCAAGTAAAAGATGTAGTGATGAGTTGAATGCACATATTGCTCGATAGAAAGAATAAGTTAACAATATATATATATATATATATATAAATTTAAATATATTATATTGATTAAAAGTATGACTGATCATTATTTTCTTATGGTAAAGTGTGAATATGAATACTAATATCACCAAATACAAGTTGCTTGATTGGGAGAGGATTGAGGTTGTTGTAGTTGAAAGGCATTGGTCTTCAAGTGATCCAAAAGTACTTGTTCATCATATTCATATTAAACCAAAAGCCATGAGAATTTGGATTGATGTGGCAAAAAAAGAGAAGAAGTATTTATAGAAGACTACACCTTATATGACATACATTAAAAAAGCTGTTGGTAGTACAGTCATGTAGCATGCTGATCGGGTTATTATAAACCCTACAAATTGACATTTGTGTTGTCCAAATATTCAAGTAATTTCTTATCTATTAACTTTATATGTTTTTATGTCATGCATATGCTACTTTCAATGACTTGTGATGGTAGTTATTGGTTAAAAAATATTATTTTGGAAGTGCTAAGTTGTTGATCATATGATATATAAGTTGTAATTTTTTTTGGAAATATCAATATTTTAAAGGAGATTTTGTCAAATTTTTTACAAATAGTTGAATATTTAAAATTTGACCACTCAATATTAGGATGATCAAACATTAAAAACTCAAAAGAAAGTTTTTAGGACTAACATTTACAATTATTTAAACATTACGATGAAGTTTCTTAAATTAAAAAAAAAAAAAAAACATGAAATTAAAGCGTTATTGTGAAATACTCAAGTCGCTTAACTAAAATGATTGAAGTAGTAAATAAAATCATTTCAAGATTAGAAAATCACAGAAGTTTGAAGATAAATTAATTACAAAAGTGCTTATGTTATTTAAAGATTATTCTTTTCCAATAGTATGTGGCAAGTAGGTTTTACTTTCTTTTTTTTTTTTAATTTTTAATGGTAAATGACAGTATTGGTCATGTGCATACAATGACAAGTAGGTAGATATTACCTCACTGTCAGACACTAGGAATAAGTAGTTATCTCCCCTTTCCCAACTTGAGTGAAAGGAAGTCATGTTTTAATGCTGCTAAATGCTTGCTAGTAGGGAAAAAAAAAAAAAAAAAAGAGGCAAAAAAGCAGATAGTTTGGATAGAATTTCATCTGTCTAATGCAGAGCATATGATGTGAGAGATGAAGGCATATATTAGAAGGCTGCAAAAATGACATTAAATAGACCAAAGCCTTTTATCTACTCAGTGCTAACCATGCTAATCCCCGACTCAAAAGAAATGGTGAATACTCAGAATAGAGAACTAAACCAAGTCCACTAGAAAATCATATCCTATACCCCCCAAACATCACAAGAAAAGGTATACAAAGTGAAAGAGTAGTGACGGACTACAGTAACCAAATAAATTTCCCAAGATTTCCTTGTTGGACCAAGTTACTGAGAAAGCTACCACACCCAAATTATTTATTTACACAGTCGATCCTGATAGCCAAACAGGAAATGTGGCTTTCCAACATTTAAGATTAAGAATGTGGAGAAAGAATATAATAATAATAGCTGTACAAGGGAAATCTTATAACTTGTCCACAAAACTTATAGAAGTCCAAGTGAAAAAGCAATACAGAGAAAACTGTAGTCTAACAAAGAGATTTTTAACATATTTTGCAATCTAACTTACTTTTAAACACCCTGAAGAAGGCAGACCACCACAGTTTTTCTCAGAAATGTGAATCCCAGCTCCAGACAAAAAACTCAAGTGCCCCATAGGTTACCATTTTAGAGGAAGGCTAAAAATTTTCAAACAGAGCCACACAACTATAGAAAGTAAGCTTCAAATGAGAGGAGCACATCAATATCAAAGAAGGCTCCTAAAGATTAAGAAAAGGTTATTAGCAGACACCTTAGGAATTTGTGGATCAAGCTAAGCCAATCCTACCCTGCTTTAATTTGCATTGAAACCTACAATTGAAGCAAGACTTTCACTACACAGGGGGAATTAAGAAATCAAGAACCTACCTCAAATCCAAGACAAAAGTAGTCAATACAAGACTAGCAGGTGCTTATCTCCAATAAATTCCAAATGAAATTTCTGATATCTCCAAGCCAAAGCAATTGAATAGTTATTTATCAGAACCTTGAGCTAAAGAAGCATTTACAATCTCTTCACACAAAAAATTGAGGAAGAGCACAACGCATATACATTTTTTAATTAAGAAAATTAAATAATCTACTGAAAGCTAAGAATATGTCACCACCACATTAAAATAAAAATGATCAAGAAGCTCATGCTTTGAGAAAATTAGTCTATTTAAAATAAACGACTCTCGAACAAGGAATGAATTATACAAAGCGTAGCAATATCATTCTCATTCATCAACATAACCCAATTCATGAAGCAAGCCAATACTCCTAAAAATATTCAAAGACTTTGTAAAACAGGTAAAAATTAAACAAGTGAAAACATGAACAACAAAAACAAAATATTGAAACAGTTATTACCACCAACCATAAACCATTCTACTATATCTGTCCTTAATCCACCTATAACTCTTCTTTAAAGACCCTTTAACCTTACCTTCAACAGTGTAAACCTTATAGCTAGCAACCCTCTTCTTCCTCTGCAACTCTGGATCATTAAATTTCCAACTTTTTGAAGACGACCCATTTGCTGACTTGCCTTTCTTGAATTTGATATTGTTGTTTTGGGTTTGTTGGGTGGGTATTGGAGGCAGTGAAGATGCATAGCTTGCACTGTAACACCTGAGATCTTGCATACCGTTGATGCTACAAGAGGGAGGCGGTCCTCCTGTTGTTGTTGAACCGTAGTAGTTATCTAACTGCATTCTTCCATCACCGCATGATTTAGATCTGAAATCTTCCATGATGGTTTCAAAGAAGTGACGACGAAACGATTTGAGCTTTCTCTATGGCTCTACATATAAAAGATCTATTTGTTTTTTTTTTTGGGTCTAAAAGTGGAGCATTTTTCGCCCTAGAGCCCTGGTTTGTTCGGTGGAGTATGTGCTATGGTGCTTTGTGAATTGTGGGATTGTGGAATTGTCTTTTCTTCATTTCTTTTCGACCAAAGCACGGCTAAGCTGCTATTATTGTGAGAATCCGTGAAAGCGCTGACTATGCTGCCGTGTATCTAATTCTATCTTGCGTCGGCTTGCCTCCAGAGAAGTTTGACACCGTGCTCTTTGGCCTTGGCTGAGGCTGACTCGGCATCAAGTAATCATACTTTTCCCACGAGACCGACCTTCAACGTATTCCTAACATGAATAGAATAGACTAGCGTAAGCCCTGAGAATGAAGAAATACCCTTGTCAACCACAAAAGTTAACGAAATGGAGAATCCCAGCTCTGTATAACTATAGCAATTAGGAGTCACGCGCTCACGTTTTTAGCCAGCGTTTTTAAATGAAAAGAAAAACCCCTAGTGTATATATATATAAAACTCATTCTAACTCATCCTTTGACTAAATAAATGCTTCATAAATACCAAAAACAAAAACAGAATTGGTAACATTGTAGTGCGCATGCCCCCCGAGGTAACTTTTTCATAGATGTTTCAATCAGCGTGGGTCAACCGAAAGGGAAGGACCACAAACATCCTGTTAAACGTGTCTCTCAAACTAACAACAAAATTAAGTTGCTAATTGACTCCACACTTCCAAATTACAAACTACAAAACTGAATCAGTGGGTTGATGTTTTCAAAATTATCACGTGGGCTCAAATCCTTGTAATCACATCCAATAATAGACGAAATAACCATTAGCCAAAACTGATCATCATAAATCATGTACATTTTACAGCACAGTTGTAAAAACTGATAGTCATAAATCATGTACATTTACAGCACAATTGAAAAAACCGATCGTCATAAATCATGTGCATTTTACAACACAATTGTACTTAGATCTGCATGCACTATAATGCCATTGGCAACATCTACTTTCCACCAAATTATACTTTCAAATTTGCTTCTATATTTCATCATATCAACAAAAATTTACTCAGGAAAAATGTATACATCTCATGATCATACATATTAGCAGGAAGCAGCAGCTGCGGCATGACATCAAATTTCAAATTAGAAGCACAATGCCTCACAATAAATGTAGTTAGCCTGTAGAACGGCAGAAGAAACAGATCTACCCAATTTTACTGTTGTGAACATTTCTCATTCATGAACTTATGATATTCCAGGAGTTGCAAGTTTAGTTAGTTTTCACTCCACGATTCATCAAGTCATGGTAGTACAGAAGCACACACATGGGCTGACCAAAAATGCAGAAAATGAACCAGAAGATCATATTTCCCACCTGACAATAGGAAACAAAAGATAAAAATAAAAAATAAAAAAAGAGGAAAAAGGTATAATTAAAAGGAACAAGAATCTAAACACAAAACCATGTCCACCTGTACCTAGTGGAATGATGAATATCAAGTATGAGAAACTATATACATATACATAATAGCAGAAACAATATATATATATATATATTGTTAATGGAAAGAATTGTTCCTGATGTTCACTAGGATGATTCTATTCAGCCAGTTCTCTCTCTCTCTTTTCCAAGCAACAAATAAAACTTAATTATTATACCTCCACTTTTTCTAGAGAACACTTACACTATTATATCGCTACAACTATTTTAATTCAAGACCTTTAGCAAATGAATTTTGTTAGATTTTGTTGTGTCATCACAATCCTACTTCATAATTAACCTTTTAAATTTCTCAATCCAGCAACAATATAGTACATACTCAAAATTTAGGTGACTTAATTCACAAAGTCAAGGTGATTGCTTTCTTTTTTCTCCTAAACAAGCGATCCCTTATTTCGCCACTTACATGAAAAAAAGAAGAAAAACCAGAGGACGCCCATAAAAGAACAACACAAAAAAACCATACAGACACACACACATATTTTATGATTTTTAATAGTTTCTTTTGACAGGTGGTACCATGTAGAAGGGAAATAAGATCAAAAGGACTGTGTTTCAAGTACTCTTATAAAATTTTCATTTCACTGCTAAATTCTTGCAAGTTTCGTCAAATTCAATTTAAAGGGTGGAAGCAGGTCTAAAACTAGAGTCATCCCACTTCTTTTCTTTTCCTTGCTCATCAAAGAACACAAACAGAAGGAAAGAAGGGACTGCTGTAGTTTTTCCTTTAAATGTTTCCCTTTGGCCCAACAGTACAATGAAAAATTAGCAAAGAAATAGCATTGTAAACATTTGCAAAAAGTTTAAATGAATTCCAGTCCTGCTACACTTGAGCTACATATAAGTTTAACAATAAGTTAATGCTGTCTGGAAACTGAATGCTAATGAATGAACTAAAGAAAGGTTGAAAGAGTAGTAATAGAAGTAAAAACATACCATAGAGCTTCTGAACCGATTTTGCAGAAAATTAGTGATCAAGACCAAGGGAACCTGGTTCAAACAGTAAAAGGAATGAGCAATAATCATTAATCTCAAAATGACTATTTATTCTGTTAACAAAAAAGAAAAAGTAAGAGCTAACCAGTTGAGGTTACTCTTCCCTCTTATTTTTTCAGGTAATTTTTGGCTTAGGGGGGAATGGGGACAATGAAGGGGTCCACTCTAGTTACAGTACACTAGATTTCAACAGAAATTTCCCATCCTAGTAATGAAAAGAAATAACAAAATTTCACCTGAAACATAATTCCACTAAAAGCCCACAACTTGAAAATGTGGCAAGGAACAGCAATGCACAACTGTCAAAAATGATAGTATAGACCAACATGAGCAACAACTTGAAGTATCTGTGGAATATATTACATGGCAAACAAGTAAAAAATAAAAAATAGTGTGCCGTAACATATTATTAGATACACTTGTGGCTACATTAACTACACTAGCACTCTATCACTAGTTGAATTACTCACAATCACTGAGTTCAAGCAGGCTTCCTCAACTATAAACAGACAGTGAATGAAGGTTCAACTGGGGTCTGAGTCTAAAGGAGAAAAAAAAAAAAAAAAAGGAGTAAATCAGATTCTGGGGGCTGATGAGTGATTTCCATGAGAGATATATTCTACCTCCAGAGTTTGGCTAATATGATTGCCAAATGTTGGAAGTGGGAGTTGATATACAAATTAGTTATGGGCATTCCACCCATTTGAATAATTCTGATGCATTCAATAAATACTGGAGACAGCATATCTACCAGTAATTCTCCTGTTTGATTTCATTACCAATAACAGTCTGACACTACTAAGCAAGACCCTTCAAGACTGCAAAATCGTATTCCGGCAACTTTATGTAAGGCAGAGTTTGGTTTTTGAGGATAATTGTTAAAAAATTGACAGATAAGTCATCTTTTCAGCCACTCTACAGAATCGCACATGAGGTTTTCACCTCATATGACTCCTCATTCGGTTCTTTCAAATTCATTGGGTCCTTTCCCTGATTTGACAGTCTCCTCCCTTCACTGGTAGCACATTTGTCATTAACATAAAAAATATAGAGCCTAGAACAGTTCTGGTAGGTGGTTCATGGTTTGGTTTCTGATGATCAGTGTGATTTCATAAAATCCAATCCATAATTAATATGTATCCCTGAGTAAGTTATACCAACTCTCACACTCTACAGCAAAAAGTAATAAACTCCCCATGTAATGATTGCTTGTTCATCTCATCAAAAAGAACTCTCTATAATACGTGCACTATATCATATTGGATTCTCAGAATTATTCACAATCTCTATAGTTATTACGTAATAAAAACAAATAATTAAAACATTTTCATTGCTTTCTATACATAGCCATGAGTGATCATAATATATTTTATATTGGAGAAGCTAACGGTGTTACATAACACAGAAACAAACCTCATGGAATATGGCCGAGACAAAGAATGCAACAACAATGGCAACTCCCTGAATAAGGAAACAAAATCAAATGGGTTCAAAAATTAATAATTTTCAGAAGGTCTTAAACATGATAGATACCAAGGACAAATAAAATTTCTCAGTACAAAATTTGTTATAGCTTCACTATTATTGCTGGGACCTTATATATAAACTTAAACTTTGATTTAGTGATTCCTCAAAACAGAATCAGAGTCAAGCTAATTGAGGGGGCATATTAGAGATTAACTATTATTCTCAACCTCCCCTGTAAGCTTCAACTTTTGGATTTAGTGGTTCTTCATCATATATGAATGTGGATCATTTGTCAGCTCAAATATGTCTAAATTTTGTTGTTTATCACCTACAGTTGCTTGTATTTTGGGTAAGACATGCGGTTTTACTCCCACGGTTATAAACTAAAGAAGAGGAGGTAGCTTTTTCCCACTAGGGCACGGAGAAAGGACAATTTACCTTAGGTATCCCATGCCGTAAGCAGGGAAAATAGATATGCCGAATCATCCATTTATGAACAGGCTGTGAACAAAATTCCATCAAAGAAACAATTAGCGTTTTAAAACCTAAATGGCATACAAAATTTGAAAATTAAACCGAATGGATTGTAATAGGGGTAAATTCTTATGTTGCTAGTCTTCTAACACTTTTTACTAATATGTCCCACTACAAAAGAGTATGATGTTCCCAGTGGAACAAATTGGTACCAGTTGAAATGTACTGCAACGCTAGGAGACAAAAGCATCTCTTAACATGCTACAGAAGCTGAAATATTAAAGCAACATAAATACACACGCATCAAAACAGAACTAAAAAGACAAGCAGCAGTGGACTTGGAAAGATATTGTTAAAGATGCCATGGCAGAATAGTAGCCCCACTTCATTTCACATTCACTAGCCAAATAATTAAGATAATCATTTATAGCACAAAAGGTTAATTTACAAATAAACAAAAAGACAAATAATACAGCCAAATAATTCTGTAATTTCATGGATAATAAGACTCATAAGATTGTAATCAGATAGATAAAACTTAAAATACACCCCCAGGATCATACACGTAATAATAGTTGATAGAAAAGAACTGCAACTTGAATAAAGAATCTTACCATATTCCACATTCTCCAGTACTGATGACAGCCACAGAACAAGGGAAAGCATACAAAACACAAAGTGTAACTTAGTTAAATTGAGCTGTCTTGTTGAGATAAATAATCTGAGGAAAATGTTCCACATGATATAGGACCTACCTCCCCGACAGTTTGTGCATTCCACCAATCCTTGTAGAATTCACGATCACCAAAACAAAGCAGCTCAGCAAGTATATTTAGCCTATATCAACACATATACATGTAAGAATGGAATGCCTTGAGTAAACATTGTGTTATATAGTGTGGAGACTATCTGACTAACGTCCATCATCGAACACATAAACCAGACCCGAGGGTAGGAGTAAGAGGAGAAACAAAAAATCTATGCACTCAACATTTCACTCCAAGAAGCAAAATTTAACAAAAGCAACTTCTGTAAAAAGAAAACTAAACATAACTTCTGTAAAAAGAAAATTGAACGATGTATCCAGGCTATTTGAACAGTTAAGAACTAATTACAGAAAAAGTGGCTATATGAACAATCTTCTTTAAAACAGGTTTTGTTTGGTAGGGATGGGACTGTTGGGGTTTGTTCAGTGCCAGAAAAGAAAGGCCAAATGCTGAAGCATTTACAATGCTTATCATTTCATTATAACAACACAGTGCATGAAACTGAAATGCATCTACACAAATAAGAATATAGATATGACCAATTTCCCACCTCAAAATGATCTAGAAGAATACATACAAAATTAACCAGAATTTCAAATTCATGATACAATTTAAAACAGAAAAAACAAAGCTTTGCAAGTACTGAAATTTTCTACAAGATCAGAAGAAAGACAATGTTCATTAATTAAGAGGAGAAAACACACCAGAGGTGAAAAAAGCAGTAGAACATGCAGAGCCACACATATAGGTTTGGAACTGAAAGCTTCAAAACTCTCTCTATGGCATTTAAAAGGTTTCCTTTCAAAGGGTGTTGTGAATTCTGAACAATGGGATTGATATACTGCAGAATTATACCAATGAAACCAAGTTAGATTGCCCATGCCTTCCCCAAAAACTGGGGAAAAAAATAGGAAAGGTAAAACTACACTAAATTATCAACTATTACTACTTACTTGCTCTATTATAAATCCCATAACTCCTGTGAAGATTATTAACTTGACAACTTGACGAACCACCCAACCCTTCCGCACATAAGCCGTACGTGGATAACTTGTCTACGATCATAATCAATGAAAATAAGAATTTGCTATAACCATATCACAATAATACTCAGAATTACAAAGGTGAACAACAAAAGCAAGCCATGTAAGCCAAATATAAACAAATAAATTTGAAGAAAAAAATAAAAATAATATATACTTAATGTCATAAACTACCCAAAAAAAAAAGAGTTATCATGATTTTCAGGCAACAGTAACCAGCATCTGTGATCTGCAATAAATACACAACTACCAGCACAGTGATAAAAATATTACTCAAAGCATATTCTATGCATTATCTCTATATATTAGAACATTACGATTCTTAACAACTTCTGTCTCTTAGAAGAAAAAATCAAAGAATATACGTTATCCATTTGTTTATCCCTCAGTGACAGTGCAACGTACACAAAACACTGCAGACAGCATTCCAGATCCATCTAACACATATTGAAAAGAAATTATGCTCTACAGTTCACAAATAATGGTATTTAAACAATTTGTCAACTAATAATTAACAATCAACCAGAAATTTAACCTCGCATACTTGTCATCCATAAGACATTATAAGCTGCCTTGTACTTAAGTACTAGTGTAAGCTAAGAAGTCAAAAAGAAGACAAAAAGCACTAAAGAGGAATACAGAAACAAATCACTTGAACATGTCAGCAGGTAATAGTTCCTCAATTTGTTTATCCAAGAAACTTGATTGTTACCTGGTAACATAATGTTGGAGCAACCATGAAGTATGCCAAACTCTTGAAGGTAACATCATACAAATAATCCGCATTTGGAGAACCGGACGAAACATCCCCCTAACACCACAACAGGACCTTAATAAATAATGAAGAATTTACTCATTACCAATCAAAGAAGATTATTGCACAGGATGACACCGCCATGAAATTTGGGAAAGGGGCAGGGGGTTGTGGTGGTAAGAGAGAGAGAGAGAGAGAGTTCTTATGAAAGAAGAAATTAAAGTTTTAATTCTAAGATGTTATTTGAGATGGGAGAAGAGCAATATGGTGATCACAGTGCATGAATTTCTGGTCACTTTTTATCAATCCCCAGTTCATTATGAACAACTATCAAGCATATTTTTATTTATAATAGTTAGCTGCTAACTTTTTAAACTGAATTTCACCATACCTTGTCAACTGACTTGGCAAGTGCTCTCATGTCATAGTTTGTATGTGCATAAGAAACCAACTTTAACCACACAACGCATGCAAAGAGCATCAATGTGACACCAGACAGAAAAGCAGAGTCGCACCTGCACAGTTTGAAGTCAGTGAATCAATAAAAGTTTTCATAATTAGTCAATAACAACCAAGGAAAATGAAAGCAAGAAAGTAATTTCGGAATCAATTTGTAGAACTTAAACCATTTATCAAATCCACCTTGCATATCCAATTCCCAAGTGACTTTCTTATCTTAAACCATTGACATAAACCTTTCATTATTCAAATTGCATATTCAATTTCCTGGTGACTTCCACATTCTTTTATGCATGTTTGGTGGATACCGGCAATAACAATCAACTACTGCACAACCATGACCAATTATTGAGTTAAAAGTAGTGGTTGTCAGAAGGTCTTGACAATCCTCCCTCTCCTGAATCCTACAAATCTTATACAAGATTCTTCTAGAGTACAAACAAAAATTTGAGTGCAAAGCAATTCATAATTAAGTCCTCCAATTGCTCTAATCAGGCACCTTTTGATAACTAAATAACAAATTCAGGTTTAAGCAACAATGAAATGAAAAATCACAAAATGAACTGACCTGAGAATCACAAGTACTGGATATAAAACTGCAGCTGTACTAATGATTACATGAAGCAAAACAACAACCTGCAATATGAGATTGCAGAGTTCAAAACACTGTATCTTGTTATACTCTGTAAATATCCGGCACACCATCTCTATTATCCAAAAAATAAACACTACTAAACCCCAAATATCCAGATAACAAAAAATTTACATGGTTACAATTCAGAACTCCACAAAAATTAGCTGTGCAGCTGTAAGACTTGAATCACTTACAGATTCGGATATAAACTTTTTCTGTGCCAACTTTTCAACTAGAAAGGCAGCAAGTGGGAATATAGGTAGAGTAAGACTGCAACAGAAACCAGAATTCAAATACAAACCCTTAGTTCATGTTACAAAAGAGAACCGTTAGAGTTGAAACAGAAAATTTTGATATTGCCTTCAAATAATTCATTCATTACCAACACATGAGAAGGGGCCAATCGCTCAATGATTTTGAACTAAACCAAAAACCAGTTTTAATCAACCAGCCATACTGCAACGACAGGAAAAACAACTATGAGAGAATGAAAACTATGAACCTTAAAACGGCAAGTCGTTTGATTATGTACGGCACCGAACCTTCATTAAATTTTCAATAATAAGCCGGCTGTTAACGGCAACAAGCACTACTATACATAGATTGAATAGCCCTGCATGACTCTGCTATAATATGAAAATATCGAATTAATAATTAATTCACACAAAAAAAAAAAAAAAAAAGCTGTATTTTTTTAATTTGAAGTAAATAAATTAAAAAGGCTGGCTACCTGTCTGAAAATGGCATCGGAGCTAAGAGGACTCTCCTTGATTCTACGATGAGCCGGAACAGAGGGCCGATAAGTGAATCTTATATCGAGTCCTCCTCCTCCGTGATTCTCACCATCTCCGATCTTTTCACCGTTCCTGGTAATAGAATTCGCCGGCTCCGTCGGAGCTTCAGCGGCCGTAACCTGACCATTGATTGAATTACCAAGTTCACCGGCGTTAGTATCTCTGATTGCGGCAGAGGTAGGTCTCTTACGCAGCGAAAAATTACGATCGGAGTCAGTCATGCTGGTGGTGTTGGTGGTGGCGCCCCCGATTCTATCAAGTGAGTCTGAAATCGTCATTCAAAACAGTAATGAAGGAATGATTGGTAGTGTAGCAGAAGCTTATTCCAAAAGAATAATAAATTAAAAATTACAGAGATTATTTAGAGATACAGAGAACCCGAGTTTTTAAGTTTTTTGACCTTTAACGAGTTACTGAGTTGACATATGTCAGCGTGTGCACTCGTATTTGTATAGAGTTCATGAGAGAGAAAGAGGAGATGAGAAGACGGGAAAGATCACAAGAGAGATTCGCTGATTAAAGGATGCGATGCTGGGATAGTTCGGGAATGAAATTTTTTCTTTAAAATTATTTAAAAATAATTTTTTGTAATAAATAATTTCTAATGCTGAGTTATTATTATATTACAAATAGGTGCTTACGAACTAAGGGTTTAACCTTCCATAAGTTATCAAAGTCAAGAGTTTTATTTGTTAGTGTGTCAAAGTTAAAATTAAAAATATATTTATATATATATCAAAGGGTTACGTGTGTTGTAAATTGGTGGCGCTGGAAATAAAAGAGAATGTTTGAAACTCTAAATCTGAAGTCGGCCGCTTTTGGAGGAATTGCCGTTTGAATGGCAGGCTGGCTGGTTGTGTGATCGACGAAGACTGCGTAGAAGAATAGTAGTACACGGAAAAGTGTTACTGTTAAGCAGACGTACTTATGAGTGGGCCACTTTTAGATTGTTTGTTTGTTGTACCTTAATAAATTATTGATTATTTTTTTTGGTAATCTTTAGGTAACTTGCTTAATTTGATGATGCAATCCCCCTCTCCCTTACCGTCAGTGCAGCAGCACGCCAGCACCTTGATATGAGAAATGAGAATATGCTTTGTTCCCGGTGGCATTGACCCGAACTGTTTCTAGAAAACGGAAATTCTAATTTTCTCTTCTCCCATTGCATTGCGTTGCTTAGTGATTAAGGAAGTCGATCAGAAACTTCAGTTTGAAGAAAATATTGGACTGTTAATCAGCAAGCATTACATCATTTACCATCGCACGTTAAGTCGGTTGGTTTTCGACTTACTTTTAGCTGCGATGCGTTTTGCGGGTTTCTATTACATTATAAAACAAACTCAACTGTATTTTGAAATCAAATATATCAAATTTTGCATTTAAATCCCCAATTTCATTGGACCGTTGGATTGCGTGGCAGCAGACGTACCTTACACAATTGACTGGGATCCGACCATCACAGTCAAACGGTTGAACTTTACAACTGCTGTAATCGACCAATTACAGTGTAGTAACTATACTTTACAGCAACTTCTGCACTGTAGCCAATCACATTGTCGCGGTTTTAACCTAAAACTTCTCCATTGTATTCTTATCACTAAAAAGTATGAGATGAGAATGCAAAAAATTCTCATAAATATTCTTAATCAATAATAATTTTTATTATTTTATCAAAAAAATAAAAACAATAATAACAATAATAACAATTTAATCGTTAAATTATACTTATTGGAAGTCATAATAACATGTTGAAATAATTTTAATCTTGTAATATTTTTAAAATTTATAAAATTAAATTATTTACATAATTGTTAACCTATAATATGTAGTTTTTTTATTTTTATTTTATTTTTTATATATAAACATATTGAGATATATTTGGTATTGAAGTGATTCCACTGTATTTTTAAATTAATATGCTAACTCTGCAATTGTCATAATCCGACAGTCACAATGTAGCGGTTTTACCTTAGAAACTTTTGCAATTGTCAATCACAGTGTAGCAGTTGTTCCCTACAACTTCTGCACTGTACTTTTACCCTTAAAAAAATATTTAGTGGGTAAGCAAAAGGCTACTATCGTAATTTTATAATTGTCTAAAATCTTTTAAAAAATTAATTATTACTAATAATTATTAAGTTCTAAATATTTCCACCTTTTAATTGCTTGATTCATTCAAAAATTCTCATATATGTTATCACTTGTCAATAAATTCTGAAAATTTATATATATATATATATATATGATCGTTTATTGTTTGTGATCAAATAATCTTATATTGCAGTTCAAAGGAAAAAAGGTTCCGAACATCAGAGTTTTTGGTGTCACTTGTTATTTATATCAATTATGGGCTAATTTTCGAAACTCATCAATAAATTTTTGTTGCTGAAAAACATTTTGTTCATTTTTCAAAAACATTATAGATATAGGCAGGTGCAGCAGTGCTATGGAAATTTATATACATCACACAACTAAACTTCCATCAAATTTATAAATCTCAGCAAATTTGGAATCTTATACTTGCAAGATATGTCCCTACTCCTCAGTAAATGCAGAGGGATGAACACTGAAGAAGAAGATGATGATGCACGTGAAAATGGGAATTTCTCTCCAAAACTAGGACAGGTTGAGGACGAGGATCCTCTCCCTAAAATGGAGACAAAGACAAGGGTGGTTATCCCTCCCTTGTGCCCAGCCGTGGCCAACCCTAGGTGGCACTTCATTGAATTTACTTCATTATGTTGCCAATTTTATTTAATAATAATATGAATATGAAAATGAATATATAATCATTGTATGTTATTCACAATTGATTAAATGAGATAATATCAATGTGTCCTTGGATATGAATTCTTAAATTTGTCCATGGTAATAATTTATATATTATGATTATTACACGATCTCTTTGTTGTTATAATTGATGTGTGATCATAAAATTAATTTAGATGATTTAATTTAATCGTTGAAATTTATTTAAATATATATTATATATTATGTATAAATTCTAAATTTTTATGTTAGTATTATTGATGATTTTAATAATCATAATATATGTAAAAGTTTTGTAAAATTAACTTAAGTGAGTAATTATAAATCTGTACTAAGAATTGTGGTTTGCTATTTGCCACTATTTCTGATTCTGTTCTCCTTGTGATGGCCCATCACTTAGCAATAATGCCTACATTCTTCATGGCATTTCAGGGACACTCATTTGATATGGGCTCTGCCTATTCTTTTGCAAATTCTATTTCTTAAACACCCCATTAGAAGTTTCTTTGCTTGTTAGACTGGCTATCCTGATTATTATTTAATGCGTAAATTAATGTGAAATTAATTATAATATACACATATATATTATTTATCTTTTATTGGTTATTGTTATTAGTTAAAATTAATTTTACATTATTTTATAATCTTAGCCGATAAATATTAGTCAAACTATGTGTTAAAATCTGATAAAAAAAATAAAGGTAAACTATATTATACATCCTTTTATTTAATATTTGACAATATGAATTAATGTATAATGAATATGATGCTATCTATTAAATATAAAATTTTGATATGTGATGTGAAAATTAAGATTTAAGTTTGAAGTAAGCATATATTAAATCCACAATTTTGAAATAATGAAATCTGAATAGTAATTTATTATTAAATTATTTTATTTGCCAAAGTAAAACTATTTATAGACTTTTTTTATCCCTCCAGGTAGACCTCATGGAGACTTTAAAAGTTAGGAGTGGAGTTAAATTCTTGAAGGCTCTAAGATAAATCGAGTGAGATTTTAAACAACTTGATATTAGATATGTCTTCTAGAGTCAATTGACTTGTATTTTTAATTATCACACTACTAATTAAAAGATCATGCATATTTTATTTGAACTATTTATTTTGAGTTTACTTATTTAATACATAGGTTAGACTATGATACATATATGTATCATTATATCTATTTTTTCAAGTCTTCTAAAAATTATTTTAAATTTTTCCTTCATATTTCAAATACTTTTCACTATATATTTCAAAATTTTTTGACATGTTTTAAGTTTTTCTATTGTGCATTTTAAGTATTACTTATCATTTATTTTATATATTTTAATATATTTTTTTTCTTTATCTCAAATTTTATAAAGGTCATTTCAAATCTCTAACACTTAGATATAAGGATACATATAAGTACCAGAATAAAGTTCTTAAAACATAAGTGTTCACATTTATCAATATGACTTTTTATGAATTTATGTGATATTATATTTTCTTATATTTTATATTTAAAAGTTATTAACCCTTGTTTTGGGTCATGATAACATGTTTGATATTAGAGTTTAGTTTTACTTTGCTAGAGACATGACACTTGTTAAGAAAAAACTTTTGAAAGTTTGATTTTTATTCTTTTTAATTCATTTTGGTCCATATGCATCATCATATCGCTAACATTTGATAAAATAATTGTCAGTAGAATAACTCCATGAAGATGTAATGTTAGGCCCGTTACCTAAGAGCAATAACTCAATTTAAAAGGTTAGCCTCATTTATTTAACGCTTAAAAGATATAATAAATTTTGGAAATGATATTTCTTTCTAAGTGAGTTAGAGTTATCATAACTATAAATATGTCTCTACTAATTTTTAGTATGGTTATGATAAGATAAATCTAACTACGACATTGAATTGACTAAACAATATTTTGAAATCAATGAACATGCTAATAGAGCAATCAAAGTAGGAATTCAATTACTTATTATAGTTGTGGTTTTTTAAAAAATTTAACATACATATATTAGACTACTAACTATGAGATGATACAAATTTTATTTGAACTATTTATTTTTAATTTAATTATTTAAAACCTAACATGTGTTCATATTTATCTATTCAACTTTTAATGAATTTATATGATTTAATTTTATTATATTTTATATTTAAAAGTTACTAACATTTATTTTGATATGAAATAATCATATAAAACATAATTTACAAAAATAATATCATTTATAACTCATTAAGATAATCATATTTAATACAAAAACTTAAAATAAAGCATGGACCATTATTTACATAGGTTTTGGTGGATTATTAAGTGTTTTTAAAACTTGTCTAATGCCTCAAAATACAAGGAAGCTATATTTTCAGAATAAAAATAGGCCAAAACCAAAGTAGAGTCAGTAAGTGAGTTGACTAGTTATAGTGTTTGTGTGCAATCAAGGGTTTTTTCTCCTTTGTTTATAAGGATTTCTACGGTCTTTCTTTTGCCTACTTATCTATGGATTAAGTGGTTTGGTTTATAAAAATGGTCAATTATTTTTGGATTGACTGGTTTAGTTTATAAACTACATTAAAAGAATATGTGAAAGTGTTTGATAATGTCAAATTTAGCATCATATCATATAAAGAAATGACTAATTTATATGTTACATTCATGCATTTTAGCCATTAGATTTAACTAATTTATATTAAGTGGACAAAATTTATTGAAAATAAAATAATTGAAAAAACTAACTACTGGCTTTCAAACACTTCCTAATCCAAGTTTCTTCTCACAAAACTTTATTGCATCTTTTTCTTCACCACTCAGGTTTGCTTCTTTGTTCTTAAATCTACTTCAAATTTCCTTCTTCTTTCTACACAATAAAGAACCATAACCTATACTTCAAATCTCTTCTTTTTTCACAACAAAGAACCAAAACCTAAATTCTTCATATTTACTTCTTCTTTCTACACAATAAAGAACTAAAACCTAAATCCTTCAAATCTCTTTCTTCTTTCTTCATTAAAAAAAAAAAAAAAATAGAATCCAAATCCTTGAAATCTCCTTATAGTAATAATGAATGCTAATGACAGCACCACCATGACAACCATAACAATATTGTTTTAACAATGAGAAATCATGAAATTAAAGATAATTATCTATGTATATCCATATGGAAAGCCTCTCAAAGATGATGAAGATAGGCATGGACATTGTCAAGGGTGTGGAAAGAGTGTTGTTTGAAGTATTGAAAATGTTGATTAACGATGTGTTAGAGCATATGAAAGTGTCACCAAAAGATGAAGGGATTTTACAAATTTCTATGATGAATTTGCTTGAGGTTGATCGGTTTAACTTTTTCTTTTGTTATTATTTCTTTGTTTCTTTAGAAGTTCTATGCTTAAAAACTCAAAATTCCATTTATGTAATATGTTTCTTTGATACTTATTGCTTTATTTTTTTTTCATATTTATTGTTGAGAATCTAAAGGCTATTGCATAACATTATTATTTTTTGAGAAATCTCACATGAGTTTTGCACTCTTCCAAACTTCAAAGTTTTGATCTCTCTAAAAACAAACTTTTTAGTGTAATCTCAATCTTTTTTGTAAACTAAATTGAATTTGTTATTTTAACTCAATGTTTAAATTATTCTAAAGATTAAAATATATTGGTGTTTTGTGTTTGATTTGTGTCATGTTTGATTCTAAAAAAGTCAATCCAATATAACCCATTAATCTATTACTCTTTTTGTCATATTATATGTAAATTATCAAAATATCAATTTGATTGTGAATCTATTGTTAGGCAACTTATCATGCTTTTAATATTATATTTGCCATTGAGTATGATTATTTTATTAGTTTCATTGTGATAATTTTGCTTTAAATGAGGATATATATCAAAACATATAACCATAAGCTAGAATTAAGAATTGGAACTTGGGAGTTGAAATATATATTTTATTTTATTTAATAAGGAGTTCATTGTAGGAGGATAACGATATTATAGATGAATTAATAAGAAAACTAGTATAAATGTTAAGTTTGTGAATAAGAATATATGGCATGTCTTGTCCTCGATAGTATGGTATAGATTGTGGAGCGTATAGAATCTTATTCATAAAAGAGACGTTTACAACGAATGACTCCTCATAAAATGTATTTTTACAAAATTTGATATTTTGTATTTAAGTCATATATTCATTTATGAACAATAAACTTTATAACATTTAGCATCTTGAACTCGTTAAACTTTTACATCCAGTGTTTGGAAATGGTAAACTCTGACTTGTAATTCTCAAACCTTAGAGGCCACCATGGAAATTAAATAAGGCACCAACAAAGCAAACACCCAAATGACATGTCAAGCAAACTAGTTTATGTGGTATATGATTACGCAATATGCATAAATAATAAGTGTATATATATATATATATATATATATTCTAACATCAATATTTGTCTTTTATGTTAATACAGTTACTCTACCATTTAAATGAATTTTTGGTTTTGTTATTATGTTACAAACTACATTAAATTAGAATATGTTATTTATGTGCCTTAGATCTAATAGGGATAAATATGTAATTATATATTATTAATAAAATTAATATTTTATTTATAAATTTTGTCTATTATAAATATTGACTACTTATAATAAAAAATTTTTAGAATGACAATCAGAAGAATTAATTTAAATTTATGAGATTATATCATTCTTAAATATTTTTGATCATAGGATTATCAATATTAGGATTTTGATAAATCTAATCTTGATCGACATATGTTATGTTTGCTACGTTAAAAAAAAGAAGATGTATGATCTCATAAGTTATTAGTGAAAGTATAAATTTAATCTAATATTTTTACTTATTAGAAAATAAGTATATTGAACTGATTCACTTGAGAACTCATATGGAGTGTAATCTATATGTTTAAGGGATTTCTTTAAGCTACAATGGTGTAAATAATCATATATATTTTAACATTACACTATTGTCTTCTATAACAAGATTACGCATAGGGTAATAATCAAGTAATATAAAAAAAAAAATGTGAAAGTTGTGAGAGATTAATAAGGGATTCGTTGTTCTGGATAATATAAAGTTGATATCTTAAGTGGCGTTATTTTGATATAAGTGATAATATAAGTCTATGGCCATGGCAAGTTTTAAAAATAGTTTTAGAGATTATATAAGTCCATACTCTAGAATCATAGGTGGAATATATATAAGGTAAAAGGATTGAATCATACGGTAATTATATATGAAATAAATTTTACTAAAATTAGTATTCTTTATCAATTGGAGGTCATAATACATTATTAGATGTCGCTCTTGATTTATAAAAATTAATTTCTTAATTAAAGAGTTAATTATGAATAATTAATTAGATTAATTTATCAAAAATTAAAATATCTATAACTATTTCTATTGCCAACATAAAAAAAAAAATTAATAGATCATACACTTTAAAGTATTGAGGAATTAAGGATAAATTATAAAAAATTAAGTTTTAGAACTTAATTGTTAAGTTCTTAAACTTTTAGAATAAATTTTTAATATTAGAAATTATAGATTTAAAAGTAAAATTTTAGAAATTCTAAACTAATTTATAATTTCTAAAAGTTTAGGGGTTGAAATGTAATAAAATAAACAATTTGTTTTTAATTATATTTTTAGATTTACATAATAATAATAAATCTTATTTACTTATTATGATAATTAAAAGAATAATTTAAAATATAATAAATCATATTTGATTAATTTGATTAATTAAAAGAATAATGAGTTATTTAAATAGGATAAGGTAGCAATCCTATTAGATAGAATTAAATTCTATCCTTATTTAAACATTTCTAATGTGATTAAAAGTAAATAACTAAAGTTATAAATACCTCCTCTCTTTTGGCAAAAAAAAAAAAGAGAGGGAGAACGTATTAGTTTTTCACAATTGAGATTTGAAAAAACTAATTTTTGTGAAAAAAATACTTTAACCTAATCCAAATATCCTTTTTTTTTTTTAAATTAGTATCAAAGAAAAGACATCTGCATAATGTTAAATGTAGAGAAATTCAAATTTCTTAATTCTCTATTTTATGTGAATACTGTTAGAGATTACACACTTAAGTAGTTTATTCAAGAAAATAATATTCACATAATTTTTATATTTTAACCATAACTTTTAACTCAAAATTTCAATTGACGCAATTTAAGCGACAATTGAAAAAGAACTCGAAGATTTTACTCTTTGTATTTCATAAAGAGTATCAAATGTAAACATATTCAAAGTCAAAATTGAGTTAAAAATTTCAGATCATTAAAAAATTCAAGGAAAAAGTTTATAATTGTAAATCTATTAGTGTAAGGTATGTCATATAATTTTATTAATATTATTAAATCTTATTTATCATAAACCATGCATAATAAAAAAATCATTGTATGAAAATTAAGAAAATTTTATTTTTATTTATTTTAATTTTTCGTTGCATATATATTCTTAATTTATCAATATTTTTAATGTATGATAGATGCTTAGGTGTTAAATAGATTTTGGTTAACTCTTCCAAATGGCTTAAAGCTATGAAATTTGAGATGGATTCAATGCCTACTAGCTAAGTTTGGAATTTAGCAGATGCACTTGATGGAATCACTCATATTGGATGTAAATAGACTTTTAAAAGAAAAACAAACACAAATGGCAAAATCTAAATCTACAAGTTTATGTTAATGACAAAAGGTTACAAATAAATTCAAGAAATTGACTATGATGTAATTTGTTTGTCAGTTGCTATGTTAAAATCCATTAGGATTTTGCTTACAACAGTAGCACATCATGATTATGAGATTTGACAGATGAATGTCAAAACTACCTTCTTAAATATAAATCTTTTAGAGTGTGTGTAGATGACAACCTAAAGGCTTTATTTTTAGAGGAAACATAAATTAGGTATGCAAGTTACAACAATTCATTTATGGATCAAAGTAAGTTTCTTGGAATTAGGATCTTCGTTTTGATAAGACAATCAAAGAGTTTAATTTTATCAAAAATAAAGATGAGCCTTATGTGTATAAAAAGGCAAGTGAGAGCACAATCATATTCCTAATATTATATGTGGATGACATATTAATGATAGGAAATAATGTTCTAATGCTTTAATAATTCAAGTTATGGTTATCCAAGAAATTTTTTATAAAAGATTTGGAAAAGCAACTTATATTCTGGGAACTAAGATCTATATAGATAGATCTAAAAGGTTACTCAATCTCTCATAATCCACGTATATAGAAAAAAATTCTTAAAACATTTAAGATGGAAGATTCCAAAAAGGGTTACTTGCCAATGAGATATGGAATTTATTTGTCTAAAGAGATGTGCCTTAAAACTCTTAAAGAAGTTGAGTGCATAAAACATACTTCATTCGCTTCAGCTATAGAATCAATCATATAAGCTATGTTATGTACAAGGCCTGATGTGTATTATACTCTAAGTGTTATGAATAGATGTCAAGCTAATCTTAGTAAAGATTATTGGATAGTAATTAAGACAATTCTTAAGTATTTCATAAGGACAAATGATATATTTTTAATTAATGAAGAATGTTCTAAGCTCAAAGTGCTAGGCTATTGTGATATTAGTTTTTAATCTGACAAAGATGAGAGCAAATCACAATCTATATATTTGTTTACTATGTTAGGAGGTACAGTAAGGTGGAAAAGTTCTAAGCAAACTACAATAACAGACTCAACAATTAAAGTCGAGTACATAGCCACTTCAAAAGTAGTTAAAGAAGTAGTTTAGATAAGGAAATTTATCACAAACTTAGATTTTGTTCAAGATAGTCACAATGCGATTGTAATGTACTATGACAACACTGAAGCTATAGCGTAAGCTAAAGAACCAAGGTTTTATTAAAAATCCAAATATGTACTTAGACAATATCATTTTATTAGAGAGATAATAGAAAGAAGTATTGTAAAGATGCAGAAGATACCCACTAAAGATAACTTAACATATTCTCTTATTAAGCCATTAACGCAACAAAAGCAATTAGCACAACAAAAGCATGATAGATGCATTAAATTTTTTGGTATAAAATATCATAGAAATTGACTTTATTGCAAGTGGGAGATTATTAATTACATGTCACCCTATATCCAATAAAGATAAATATGTAATTATACATTATTAATAAAATTGACATTGTATTTATAAGTTTTGTATATCATAAATACTGATTACTTATAATATAAAGTCTTTAAAATGACAAATAGAGGAATTAACTTAAATTTATAAGATTCTGTCATTATTAAATATTTTCGATCATAAGATTATTAACACTAGGACATTGATAAATTTAGTCTAGATTAACATATGTTATGTTTGCTTCTTTAAAGAAAAAAAAAAGTAGCTGATCTCATATGTTACTAATAAAGGTGTTCACTTAATCTAACATATAAATACTTAAGAATAAGTACATCGAACTGATCCGTTTGAGAACCCATATAAAGTCGTATCCACATGTTTATAAGATTTCTTTAAGTTGCGATGGTATGAATGATCCATTGACTTGATGTATTCATGGTACTTTTTATATAGATAATAGATGCTTAGACATTATACTTCTGTCGTCTATAACGAGATTCCACATAGGGTAATGATCAGGTAATATGAAAAACACACAAAGATTGTGAAAGATCAATAAAGAATTCGTCGATCTGGATAATATAAAGTTAATACCCTAAGTGGCTCCATTTTAACATAATTGATAATACAAATCCATGGCCATGTCGTGCTCTAAAAAGAGTTTTAGAGATTATATTATCAACTTAAGTCAAAACTTTTAATAATTATGATTTAATAGAGTAAACATTTTTCATACTCTAGAATCATAAGTAGAATATGTATAAGGTAAAAGATTGAATCATATAGTAATCATATATAGAATATGTTTTATTAAAATTAGTATTCTTTTTCAATTAGGAGTCATGATGCATGACTAGATGCCGCTCTTGATCTAAGAAAATTAATTTTTTAATTAAAGAGTTAATTATGGATAAATTAATTAAATTAATTTATTTAAACTTAAAAATAAAAAATTGCAACTATCTCTATTATCAACATAAGAAAGAACCTAATGGGTCATATATTTTAAAGTATTAAAGATAAATTATTTAAAATTAAGTTTTAGGACTTAATTGTTAAGTACTTAAACTTTTAGGATAAATTCTTAATATTAAAAATAATGAATTTAAAAAGTTGAATTTTAGAAATTTTGAGTCAATTTATAATTTTTAAAAGTTTAGGGGTTAAAACATAATTAAATAAATATTTATTTTTAATTATATTTTAATTTATCATAATAATAAATCTTATTTAATTATTATGATAATTAAAAGGATAATTAAAAATATGATAAATTCTATTTAATTAATTTGATTAATTAAAAGGATAAATAGTTATTTAATTAGGTTGAGATAGCAATCTTATTAGATATGATTAAATTCTATCTTTATTTAAATATTTCATATGTGATCAAGAATAAATAATTGAAGTTATAAATATCTTTTCTCTTTTGGCAAAAAAAAGATGTATTAGTTTTTTACAATTGAGATTTAAAAAAATTAATTTTTGTGAAAAATCACCTTTACTCAATTCAAGTCTCTTTTTCTAAGTTAGCACTAAAGAAAAGATATCTACATAATCTTTGATTTAGAGAAATTCAAATTTATTAATTTTTTACTTTGTGTGAATACCATTAAAGACTACACATTTGAATGGTTTATTCAAAAAAATAATATTTATGTATTCTCTATATTTTATCTATAATTTTTAGCTCAAACCTCTAATTGATGCAATTCAAATAGTAATAGAAAAAGAATTTGAGGATCTAAATTTTTACATTTCGCAAAAATAATCAAATTCGAATATATTTAAAGTTAAAACTAAGTTAGAAGTTTTGAGTTTGTAAAAAATTTAAGAAAAAATTCATAATCATAGAAGATCTTATTAGTATAAGGTATGCCATATAATCTTATTGATATTATTAAATCTTATTTATCATAAACCATGCATAATAAAAGAATCCTTGCATGGAAATCAAGAAAGTTTTATTTTTATTTATTTTAATTTTTTATTGTGTATATATTCTTCATTTACCAATATTTTTAATGCGCTCGCATATAAAATGGGATAGGTGCTTTGGCGTTAGATTTTGGTTGAAGTCGTGATAGCTTGCACATATATCCAATATGCCTGTATATATGTGTTGTATAGTTAAACTAATAGCTTAACAATTATTTTACACGTATATGTGTTGCTCGATATCTGAAACTATATACTTTATTTTAGTAGATTTGTGTTTTATTTAGGTCGTTTTGCCAATTGATGTAATTTTATGTGGGATTCCCATACCCATTTCAAATATAAGTAATGACTTTTAAATAAGTATATAAAAAAAAAATTAATTTTTTTTCTATTATAGTCAAAGTAAACATTCAATACTATTTAACATATATACTTATTTACAACATATACAATATATTACGAATATGATTTATAACAAAAGTATAATTATTACAGTATCAAAATCTGGTATGCCCAACTCTCTTGATAGTCACTATCCCGATGATTTGTCCGATTTCGCTGCCCTACTAGTTATACCTGAAAATCATTTCAACTATGGAGTGAATAATTAAAATTACTCAGTAAGAACCATAAAATCCAACAAAATAATTTAATAAATCACAATATTCCAACCATACAAATAATAACTAATCAGCACAATAATATATTTCGTATATCCAACATTACAACAATAACCAATTAGGACTAACTCATATCAATAATGTAATTAACAATTCAATTTGGATATTACGAATAATTATAGTGTAATACCACTTTCCTCGGTACACTTTCTACTCCATCTATTCTAATTCTACTATTCTATTCTCTTTTCATTAGACTAGTCATACTTAGATAATCTATAGATCGTGACCACATTATTTATCTTACACACCAATACATGAATAAGTTGGGTACAATTATAGTGCTACCATGGGTTCAACATGTCTTTAAGGGCGCCATGGAGAACTGCCGCTTCCTACCATGAGTTCAACGTGCCCAAGGGCGCTATGGAGGACTGTTGTGGTTTCTCACATACAATTTCGAACACCACAAGGATGACTGTAGGTTTCACGTGCCTCAAAAAGCGTCACAGTAAATAATAAATCATTATTCCATTTTGCCCTAAACAACTTTGCCGGTGTGTAAGAAAATTTCGAAATTGTACCTCAAGAATGTTGGCCACTTCTACATCTCCCTACAATTCATCATATACTCATATTACCCATATACCTTTTACTATTACTCAAAGGTGATGGCTATTGCACCAAATTCAAACTAAAAAAAATACCTAAAACACCATTTAAACAATAAAATTACTATTTAAATCATTTTTTCAACATGTTCAAAAACTAAAATTTAATGAAATTAATAATTTTTACCGTCAAATTAAAACTCTCAACACGTAGAATAATTTTTTCTTTTGTGGTAATGCGATTAATTGGACGGATAGTGAGATTTCGCTTAATTTTTCTAAAAAAGTTAAAAAACTTGAAAGAGAATGAAAAGAAGACCTCACGGGAAGAAAGAGAAGAAAATGAATTAAATGACTCCAATTTTGAAAAGTCAAAATTTTATCCAATTTTATATTTTTGTAAAAATTACACTTTTGTCCAATAACTTTCCAAAGTTTATATTTGACTTCTAAGAAAATTATAAAACTACCTAGACTATTTTCAAATTCCTTCACTTTAGTCCATCAGATTTTAGTGACAAGAAATTCAAAATTTTTTTATGAAATGACCATTTTGCCCCTAGGAAAGAAAATTAGTCGTTTTGGTCCTTTTTTTTTCTCTTTTTTATGAGTATTCTTATCTAAATTCGATTCTGTTTCTTTCTACATATTTCTAACAATATTTTTAATATTTCTAGAAATTTGAGTTTCAATCTAACCTTTGTGGCTCTGGCAAATTAACCATTTTATTCTTTTTGATAAAATTGTCCTTTTTCGACAAATTAACGATTTTTGTAGTTCTAAAATTATCCAATTTATATTTTTCTCCGGTAATAACTAAAATACAACCCTTAACTCAATCGTTTCTCATTTGGTCCATCAACGCCCATCTAAAATGACAGTTTTGCCATTTACTGTTATTTGACTCATTTTTTTATTTTGCTAAAATGACTCTAATCAGAGTTCCAAAAATTATCTTATATATTTTACAATCCAAAACTCAAAATATACTAAAAAAATAATTATACTAAGATTTCAGAGAAATACTTAGATTTGAGAATGTTACATTTTATGTAGTTTTTATAGATGATGAGCTTCATTTTATGACATACTAACTGTAAGAGTTATTCGTAACACAAATATACAATTTACTTATAATTTAAAGGTTTCCTGTTTATAACTTAAATTATCAAGTAAATTTATGTGATAAATATTTCAATATTTTCTACAAAATAAATTTTGTACAATCTTGTTGTTTTGGGGTTAATAGATTTTGTAATACATATTTGTAATTTTTTTTTTTATACTTAATGAAATTTCATGTGTAATCACTTGAATTAGCAACTTAGTTGGGATCTTGTTAGATATGTCATAATCAGCTGAATTAACACTTAACTATATTTGCAGGTATTTAAATTTATTTACATATATAAATTTATTTATTTATCAGTGGACAGCTTACGTGCAAAGATATTTAGAAAGTAGTTAATTTTTTGTCAAGTAAATAAGTTAACTAGATAATTTATTTCAGTTGACATATAAAGATATTTTGAAAATGATTAACTTTCAGTAGCTAAATAAGTTAATCAGATGATTTATTTTGTTCAATCAATAAAAATGTTTGAAAGGTGATTAACTTTTTGATAGTTAAGTAAGTTAATTGAATGATTTGTATTGATTAACCAATAAAGATTTGTTAGCATTAAAGATGGCAATAGGTGTGATGTCCCAATATTTTTGAGATATTTTTATTCATATCCAACTTAACTAAATAAAATTTGCATAAACTAACTATATAAAAAAAGTCACTTGTTTAGTATCCGTATTTAATATTAGTCAAAAAATTAGATATTCAAAAAATCAAAGCCATCCAAAATAACATAAAATATAATATAAACTTATATATAATTATTAAATTAATTAAAAAAATAAAATAATATGTGTAATAATAATTACTTATTAACAGTACAATTTTAATTTTAATAATACTCTCAAATAACATTTACCAACTTATTATTTATATTTTTATTTGATAAAAAATTATAGATATACTTATTTAATTAATTAATAAAAATTAAGTTATATATAATTGTTATTGGGTATTTACAAACTTTAAGTATTATATATAACACTTGGAAAATTTAAATTCTATCAATTACCAGACTTAAAATCTTAAATAACAATTGAAATGTTAAAATTTTTGACTTAAAATGTGAAATAAAAAAAGATGTGTTGTGATTAATATTAAATTGAAAATGGTTAGCATTGAATAATAAATTATACAATTAATATTATATATTATTAAATTAAACAATTAATAACTTATTGTCATTATAATATTATTATTGCATTTTTACTGTTATTGTTTCTCTTTTTGTTTTTCTTATTATTGTTGTTGTTATTATATTAATAAATTAGTTATAATTGTAAAAAGTAGGTAGATGACATAATTAAAGTAGGATATAGTTTTAGTTTAAATAATTCATAACAAAATGTACATAGTCATGATATGGGATGCCTATAGAGTAAACAACACTTAAAAGAAGGTGCATGAAATTTAAAACATCCGGTGTAAAACTTAAAATAGGGTGCACACAAATTATAACAACTAGTTACTGTATAGTATACTTTAAATATTAAGGCAAACACTTATAATCAATACTGCAAAAATTAAAATACATTTGCACAATACTTAAATCAAGTAACACAAAACTCAAAACACCAACACAAAAGTTAAAATCAAAATAAATACAATCATATTATAGAGTTTATTTTAATAGAGTACCCATTTACTAAATTTGAAATAATAATGTAATTTTTAAAACCAACAATATGAAACTTAAAATGTCATTGCACAGTGCTTAAAACAAATAATTCAAAATCTAATAAAATAATATAAAAAGTTAAAATAAAGTGCACACATATTCTAATAATTGTTCATTAAAGTATTCATAAACTATAATTACTATTCATTAAACTTGAAACATTAAAGCATTTTTTAAAATACAAACACAAAACTTAAAACACATTTGTACAATATTTAAAAACTTAAAACTCATTTGTACAATACTTAAAATAACTACGTGATTCTTGAAATTAATAACGAAAAATTTAAAATCTCTTTCAGTAATACTTGAAACACTATCATAATATAACATACATTCATTGTAATGTAAAAGATTCCATCATATAAATATTAAATTAAAAATTATAACTACTTATTTATGTATTTAATTATTGATTAATTTTTTAAAAAAGTGTTAGAAAAAAATTACAATATATAGGCATTTACACAGCTCAACCTTTATGTTACCAATTAACCCTTAAAATCTTAGTAAAAATGTCAGTAATCTGGCAAGGAAAATTTCCTAATAAATCTCTTAGAAGCAATTGAAAATGACCAAGTATCAATGTGACGTAGAAATACATGCATACATGTTTTCTTTCTTTGAATAAATAAACAAGAATCGTTTAGTGAAACATTAAGAGCCGGTGTAGGTGGCTGGCGACTAGCAAAACCAAAACCACAAATTTGGCCACTCCTTACCATACGTAGCATGATTGAGAAATAGCTTATACTCATAGCCAACTTGTTTATATAAATAAATAAATTAGCATACAAATTCTATTTCATTTTCCACACTTCCAACTGAACACATTCATTAACCTTCATAAGCACATTGACAGACTTTCTGCATTCAAACCTTTGATTTGCAGCAACAAAACACAATCCAAAGAGGTAGAACCATTATTATAATTTAACCTTTTTGTTTTACAAAAAAAAAAAAAAAACACCAAATTAACAGGAATAATTTATGCAAGGATAAGCCTGAACAGATGCCATTTCAACCGTCACCCACAACCTCGTGTTCTATAATAACCTCTTGGTTTCAACCAGTCTTGGGAGATCAGCAGCTAATTCTATGTAAAACAAAGTACCTACATCCTTGGATAACAAAATCAGTTCACATTCACAGGTTTTGAATACAATATATATTAGTGTTTGCACCGCAACGGACTCAGATGTTGTGCTCATTTCAAAGTCTCTACAAAGGACATGAGAACATGATTACAGTTTCAGCAAAGCAAGAAAAACCATTACAAGTATAATGTCAATAAATATGTTTCTACATGTCACGTAATGATACATAACTTATAGCATGTCAACTATCACAAGGCAAAACCAATGTACATCTTAACAAGATGCTTCCCACCTTTAAATGTTTCAATCTTTTTTTGGGCAACTCAACAATACTTGAGAACATGCCAAGGACATCAGCAACATTCATACACCTTGGCAGAAAAATGTGCACAAATGGCTTCCAAATTGTGAGATAACATCCACAAGACCTCCATAACCTCCAACAGCAATAACCTGCCCAGAAAGATGGCGGTTCAGCAAAATAAATAGCTAATTGCAGTAGTCATATGAAGAATGAACCATTATCTTTGTGACATTAGCCATTTTATATGATTAAACCAAGTGAAAGTAACACAGAGCCAAATACAGTGACTAAAGTCCAAATAAGGGACTAATGCACGTGGACCCACACATAGTTCGTATCCATGGATTATCATATGATAATTCTTTCGTTTGCTGTGAGTTTTAGTTTGGCATGGATCAAAGTAACTCATGACTTCTATTAGCAAGAATGATAGTTTCGACACTGGTTCATAAATCCACCATCCACACTCATTTACTGTTGAAACAAAATTATCCAATGACAATGAAATAGGACATTAAAAAGTTCCAACTGAGATTATCTGTAGACAAATACAACCCATTGTGCATTCACGACTTGTTATCACTGAGCAATACTACATATGATGTTATCTCAGATATGCTTTAAGTGACATCAAGATCCATCTGTGGACATATACAAACCATTGTGCATTTGCGACTTGTTATCACTGAGCAATAGTACAAAAGGTTTTATCTCAGATATGCTTTGAGTGGCATCATAATGAGCAAGGCATATTGCTTGAAGCATTACCAAACCAAAATGGATATTAACGTCATTCAGTGAAACAAAACTTGAAAAGAAAATAAAAAGAAAAAAACAAAAGATACCAAAAGATAAGAATAAAGGAAAATTGAATTGATTCATACCCCAGACGGATGTAAAGAAGCAGAAAATGCAGAGTGCGCAGCACATTGTATTTGTGAAAGTATCACCCCATTTATGTCGAAACGACTCAGTAGGGGTTCTGCTCCAACAGCTAAAATCTGAAATATTAATAAGATTATTATTAGATGGTGAAAGATGAAACACTAATACATATCATAGTACAATTACAGGTGCATGATTTTAGAATTGGGCAGTGAGATAACATATAACAATAAATGCAACTTATAGCACAATTTCAACTAGTCAATTTGCACTGTTGACACCAGCATGTGATGGAAAAAGAAAAGAACTAATTAATATTCATAGATAAGACAAAAGAAATCAAATTTTAGGCATTGGAAAATTGGAAAAAGGTGCAGGCCAGCAGCGGAGGTATAATATTTATGAGAAGAGTTTCATGAAATTAGCAGCAGGAAAAAACAGATCAACTTAGAAAACAGCTTTCCACACATCTTCAGGCTAGGTTGAGCTACAAGATGCTTTGATTTTTAATCTGCCTTCTGCCACTTTTTTCACTCAAGGTATTGGTATTTACACAAGACCCGCGGTTGGAAAATGCATAAAATGTTCAATTCCAGAACTATTCCTTCACACTTACTTGATTATCATCAAATATTACATCCTGCAAAGGTGCACGACTGGAAGTGATAGAAACACATTCAGAAGCAGGGAGATTCCAAACTGATAAATTTCGACCACTGCCACAAGCCTGCGGCGGTAAGAATTAAATCAACAAAGCAAACATTCTGACCCAAACAACTCATATAAGAACTATTCTTGATACCAGAACAAGCTTTTGTAGACATTCTAATCCCAGTGGAAAACCAATTATAAGTGTTTAATTTAACACTTCATTCCCACCAATAATTACAGTGCTTCTGATATACTCAATATCAAGATATGCCAAGAGTTAATGGCTTCAATTCAGCTCAGATAAAACTGAAAAACGAAAACACATTTTTGTAGCTTGTACTCTTACCAGCCAGCTCTCACTTGCATCAAGAGCAATGCAACTAACACACGAAATTAATCCTTTCAACCTGTTATCCTTCACTGGATTAATTACTTTAATACACTTTCCACTTATGCAATCTGGGAAAACACCATATAAACATGACACAATCAGCACCATCAATTTTGGCTAGATAATCAAGTCTACTAAACTAAAAGGCAACAAGACGCTGCAAAATCCAGGAAACAAAATAGGTTTTATGACAGCAGATTCATTCCAGCATGTAACTACTTAGAAATAGATGGTGGATAACTACTGCAGTTCTTTCATCACAAATATCCCAATGTGGATCCTGCACACAAAATAATCCTGTTGGGGCCAAAATTCGTGCATCAGTGCATGAGTATTTTAAAGAATCATTCCAATGCACAAAATAACAGCATTCAGTACAGGGTTTCTCTGCATTAATTTATTAATAACAAAGACAGGATTTTACCCCATATCCGTGCAGTTCCATCCTCCGAACCAGTAACAATCTGAAAAGTAGAAAGAATGAGAATAAGCAAGAGAAGTTGATAGAAAATTTGAACCACATACCAGTAGCACACTGCTACACATGTTAATGTCAATAATAATAACATATAACAGCAGAAGGCAAGGGATAGCCACAGAACCCTAAAGAAAACTATTCACATCAATGGATTAAAAAAAAAAGAGAGAGACTTTAGCCCACCAAAGATTTGATGATAGAGTTATCAGTTGCCAGTTTTCCACCTGCATTGGGCTGGTCAATGACAGAATAGGGAAAAAAAAACAAAAATTTTCATGAAAGCCTTTTTTTAAAGATGCCTCAATATGATAATTGCATAATTGTATGGACAAGTTTCAAGCATTCCTTTAACTATAAACTAAGTGACCAATCTATCTAGCTTTCCCCACAACAATTCATCGACCAGGGACTTGATTCTTGCACTGATGGTTCATTTGAACATTCTCTACTCTAAGAGTGTCCAATTGACTACTCAACTTATATTGAAAATGCTTCACAGATAACACACATACACAATAAAATAGATAATTGTTCGTTATCTTGCCACAATCAGCACACCAGATTGCTTCACAGATAACACGTCCTTTTGCAGTGAGAAATTTGTTTGCTTTCCTTTTCTTTTCAGTTTGTTCATAAAAATTATTCTTTCAATGACAAACATATTAAACCATTACAATAATAATAATAATTAAAAAAAAAAACCTCGCAATTCCAGTTGAATTATCATGCAGACCAAGAAGTGAAAAAATTTCTAATCAGAGCAAAATTTATAGAGATACAAATATTTTCTTTTAGTTTGAGTTTTATTTTATTTTGTTTTACTTTCTATAGTTATATTATTTAAGGTAATTATGTTTAAGTTGTATTCCTGGTTTAGGAGTGAGTCTTATTTGAGTATCCTAAGGTTTTTCATGAATGGAGTTCCAAGAAATTAAAGACACTTAACAGTGATCATCATAAAGAATAAGTAGGAAAAAGTTTGACCTGTTTGGCAGAGTTGCGAGCAACTACACAATGCAAGTAGTCTGAATGCCCCTTAAAAACCATTTTGATCCTACTGCTTTCCTGAACAACTCCATTAGAGAAGAATTTTATTAGTACAACAACCAAAATAAATAAAGACCATTTAGAGATGTTATATAACACAAGACAAAATTAGAACTGCTCCTGAAAAGAAACTTATTAGCATAATATAAATTCACCTTGAGCAAATACATACCACATCCCAGCAATATGCACAAGAATCACCCGCTGCAGAAAAGATGGTTCCCCCCTATTGTAAATGCCAAACAAAAACACTCTCAGAATTATGGTCATCATCTTCAGCAAAGGTCAGTGTGAGCATATAAATGAAGACAAAAAGTATAAAGAAAAGGAAAAAAAACCAGAGGATCAACAGCAATGGCATTGTTTTCAGGTATCGGAGAAAGGGCACCCCATGGACCTCTGGGAAGAAATAGAAAAGTGGAAAAAATTAGAAGTTTATACGAAGGAGTAACAAATAAAAGAGGTAGATAAAACCTTGCCAAAAGCTATTTACGCAGCTAGCTAATTAAGAGATAAATACAAGAGCAAGAACTAACAAGTTAATCATTTTGTTGTGACATGGTGAATGCCATCAAAATAACATCATAATAAATTTAATTGTGACACAATTTGATGCAGTAAGACAAGGGATGACAATTTGATGGCCACCAATAAGGTAGAGCATGTTAAACATTGGACTCATCTGCTGATTTAAAATGGAACTCTAATTAGATGTATCAATTCCTGTTGACAGCCAAAAACTGTGTGTCCTGGTAGGAAAAAACAGTGTTCGGCAGACATGGATAAATCAATCGTGCTTCAGCAACATCACATTATATGAACTTTATGACATGTGTAGTGTTGAGTCACATGAACAATCTATCTCTACATAAGCCCAACATTATGGACAAGCTTCTGTACCAGGGTTGCATCAGAGTCCCACTTTGACTCCATAAAATGAAGAAATCACAAAGGCACAAATAGTAAGAAGCTTTTAGAAACATAATGTGTCTTAGAAATATCAACCAGGAAGTGGATTCTTTAATTAAGACAAGAAAGATGCCTAGTAAAAGAATAATGGGAAAGTGTTAAGAGAGAAGAACCAGACTAGCTTTGGGAACTCGAGAATGTGGCAAGAGACAAATACGTATGTTCAAGAGAATGTAGGGAAAGTTAGGTGTACAAAAGGAACCATCTCCAGTGAAGGTAGGAAGAATGAAATAACAAATGAGGCATTTGTGAAGGACAGATGAATAGAAGGTGACTTAATTTATAAAAAGGAAGTAGAGAAAGAAGGTCTACATATAATAAGAGAAAAAAAAAAAAAAAAGTGAGCTAAATCTCCTTTTAAGTGATGTAAGACATAGGGCTTTTATAGTGTTGAGAAGGTATAACTGAAGAATAACAGCTCATTTGTCATTTGTGATAACTCACTTATGCTGAGTATTCACCAAGTCCAAGACTGGCTTCACATGATTTCCTGCAAAATCATAAAATAAGAGAAAATAAAATACATTCATAAGAGGATATTATCTTTGACAAAATGAATCACTGCATTAATGTCATCGAATGGATGAAGTTGATGCACAGAACTTCAAGCATGAACAGAAACAGGACAGCATATTATTTTTTTAAAAAAATTTCATGTCCCTAGGAGAAAGAACTCTAAAGTTAAAATGGAAATTAACAGAAGTTTAAGGCAAATAATATGGTTGTCACTAACGCTAATTACCAGCAGACCAAAGAAGAAAAATCAAAAGAAACATTTCAGAAAATATGTATATGTCCTCCTGAAGCTAGGATTCCAAGTTCAAAACATTAAAAGCAAACAGTTGGAAACCATTTATCATTAAATAATAAATAAAACAGCTGGAAAACATTTAACACTAACAGAAAACTATGAGACCACAACAAGAAATCATATAATCAAACAATTTTTGTCAATGTTTGCTTACACAATTAGATTGACAGAATAAAAATTCTCACATAAATTTTCATAAGGTGACAGCTCCATGCTTTTGAATATACATTTCCTGTCTATTATTACCTTGTAAATGAATAGGCACTTCTGATTCTGTGAATTCCTTCCACCTCCAACCACATATCCGACCATCATCACCACAACTGCATGATATCCAGTGAATAATTCAACTAGTACTCAGTGTCCAATCTCATTTTAACCAATTATTCTCATTGTCGTGGGCATAATATATTATGCAGTGCAGTTAAAAGAAGGTATTGTATGATTTGCAGGCTCAACATGTAGAATTTGTGAGCATATCACATTGATAATTCTGAGAAAACGAATGAGTAAAAACCATAACATAGTATTGCTCACAGGCAGCAAAATCCTAGTGAACCCATAGTCCAAACCATCAACAAATTCATGCACAAAAAAGTACAATAAATTTATCAAAACAAACCTCAACAACAAAGCATCCTCATTGTCACCATAGAATTTGACATCATATGCAGGTCCATCATGCCCTTGAAGGAATCCATCAGGTTCAGCGCCTAAAAATCTAGGCAGCAAATAAGTTTCACAGCAACCAAAGGTCCAAAACCATAATCAGTTACAGCGAACCCAATATTCAAAGATACATTTGGTAGTGTTTATGTAAAAAGGGTTTCAAGTAAAAGTACATTTTACCGAAATACTTCAAGGACTTTCTAAAATGGGCATATCAAGTACTTCGGCTAGCACTTTTCTGCTTTTCAGAAAAGCAGTAATCATATGCTTCTTAAGAAGCATTGCAAACAAGCATTTTCACACATTTCATCTTGACACAGCAAAATAAATAAGAAACCACTTTTGACTACTTAATTGTCAGCGTTAAGATCATCCCCAAATGCTGCCTAACTATACACTAAACCATTTAAATTAAGGATACTTACTGTTGAGCCTTGCCATTACCCAAACCAAGCGGCAGCTACAAGCACAACGAATAACAAACTTATCAATGCAACTAATTTAGGGAAAAAAAAAAAAAAGAGAACATAAGAAGAGAAAATCGATCTGACTAGTTTTGAGATGCAAGAGGAAATAGAGTAAGAGGATATGGAGCCATCGCTGGAGGCAGCAACTATGGTGTCGGGGGTTGAATTAAGGGAAGCCCAAACTGTTCGAAATACGGTTCGAGTCAGGATCTCTCTTTCCTTTAGTAGACTTTCTCTGTAAGTATCTTCGTCCCACTTTGTTGCGTCTCCACACATTTTGCTTCTGCTAAATGCTAAGGCCTTCGATTCTCCGTTTCATTCAGCTGTGTGAATGTGAGACGGAACTAGCTAATAATAGCACCCGTGAATTAGGGTACATTTGAAACCGTTAGCTGGTAATTAATTTCGCAAAGGGGGAAAAGTTTTCAAAATAATATTATTTAGACTTTTTTAATATTTGTCACAAACCTTAAATGATTATTACCAAAAATGACTACTCTGTATAATTTTATCCCATAATCACTTTTAAGATAGTAAAAACTTAAAGTATTGGTTGCAAAGGAATAAATGAAATTTTTTAATATTTTTTTAAAAATTATTGTAAATATAATTTTTTTTATATTTTTATTTTATATTAAATTTAAAAATTTTAACTTATGAAATTATTTAAAACTTTAAATTGAATCACGAATTATTTTTTTCTCTTAAATGTGTTTAATTTATTTTTAATTTTTATTATTTTATTTTTTAAAAAAAATTATTTATGTTTAAATATTTTAATTTAAATATTTTTGATATATTTCATGTACATGGTTAAAAGTATGTTAATTGATATCATGAAATTTTTTCTCATAAAATTATATAAACAAATAATTATTACTAAATACAGCATTAAAAATACAAATCAATTAAACAAAAATTTACAATTAAAAAAATATGAATTTTTTTGTATTTTAAAAAATTTATAATTAAATTTTGTGTATTTGTTTTTACTTTTTAATTAATTGCTCAAATTAAAAATAAAAATTAATTTTTTCATAATTAAGAAATTTTTTACTTTTTAATTAATTTTAAATAAAAAAAAGAAAAGAAAATGCCTTAAGAGATAAAATTTGGTTATTCATTTATTATTATTTTAACTAATTTTTAATTAATTTTAAATAAATAAAAAATAATAACCTTAAAAAATTATTGTTTTTGCTTGGCAAGTGGGCACGTGTGTAAAATAGGTTATTCACTAGACAAATTATTTATTGTTGAAAGTAAAAGCATGAAAATGTATTTTTTGTTGTTAAAGGTGAAAGTATAAAAAGTAATTATAGGAGTAAAATTGTCAAAAATAATTGTTTTAGTAAGAATTATTTAAAAATAGTTATCAATATAAATAGGAGTTAAAATAAGGTTATTTAAATTTTTTTTTTATAATGCGTTTTTAAGGTCAAATAAAATAAAATAATTATTTCAGTAAGAAGGTCCCTTTATTGTTGAAGAGTGCATGCTCCTAGGTTGTTATTTGACGGCAAATATTCGACTGGAGGTGATGGTATGCCTAATTCTCTTACACCAAATGATGGCACCTTTCATTATTTACCAAATTTTAAGAGTTAATTTAAAATTTTATCCTAAACCTTTTACAACTTCTAAAATAATTAGAGATTTATCAAGATTGCATGGCCTAGTAGACAACATTATTCTTCTTACTTTAATTGAGTTGAGCTAAAAACTAAACTTGATACCTTCCAAACTTTATAATTTAATTCGGTGAATAGACATCACTGTCTTGAATTGCCACTCAAAAATCTTTGTTAATACTTGTTTTTTGCTTATCAAACACTAATTCTTCATTTGTTTTATAGGAGAAGAAATATATTGATATCATTTTTATTTGACTTAAACATATTGTTTGGTCTAATTTTTTTTATGATAGGATTTGATTTCTTCTTGCTGTCTTGATAATCCAAAAAAAAAAAAAGACCAAAAACCAACTTCTTGACAAAAGTCCTATGCCAAAGTAAGTAAATGGTTATAAATTCTGAATTTTGATGCATTTTTGACAAAATAACAACTTATTCATACCTTGTATCTCTAATCTTTCATCCTTTTATAAGTTATTGACTTATTTATTTTTAAATGAGACTTTTTTTTATCTACATCTTTATAAGACTTTATTATTTACCTTGTCCAGAATTCCATTAATTGTTATCTTCCTTATCCTTTCTTAAATAGAATTAGTTATCTATTAAAAAAAGTTATATTAATAAACTTGCTTTAAAGAGCTCTTGTAGAATTGAAATTCTCTATTGTCAATACCAGAGAACATTCACTTATCTTAAGCTTAGTTTTTAGTCTGTAGTGATTATCAAGGGGGCTTTTTTGTTTAACGGATAATTTAAGATTATTTGTGGGCAATTCTAGTAATTGGTATGTTGGAAAATAAGACGAGTCAACAATAGTCCCCTAATTTTTAGTATCAGTTAATCTCAAGTCTATTATTGAAAACTTATTGAGTTATTGTCCTTTCTTTTAACTTTTGAGCACTGTCTTTATATTCCATCTAAAAATTTTCTAGATGAAATTTCTTTTTATTATCCTCATTGTTTTGCTTGATTTTATAGCAACTTATTCTCAACATCACTTATTAGTTCCTTTGCCAATGTTTAGGAGGTCTTATTACCTTACATAACATTTTTAAAATTTGAAAAGGCATGGAAAACTGCAATGTCATTTAATGCCTATCATTTCATTCTTCGCACCCATGCAATCATGCCGATTTAAATGCAAGTGTGATATCTTTAACCCAAGCAGCGCTTGACACATGGCTTCATCTAATCTCTTGGTTGCTTCAACTTTTAAATGTTCGTGTTAATTTGGCCCCCTTAGTTAATTCATCTTACCTTAGATGTCTAATGTGGGTTTTAATTTCCAAAACCTTTAATGTCCGACCAAAATATTTTTTCTTCCTCAACCTTAGGTAGTGGCGATATATAATTGATAAAGAAGAAGAGGATGTGAGAAAGAGTCATTCAGAACTATCTTCTCATTAAAAGTAAATCTAGCGGTCTCATAAAAACCAATAAATATATCAACCTCGGTGATTTCAAATAAAATGAACATTTTGAGCATATTAGTGAAGCCACTAAAAATGACATGTTAGTTGAATTTGAGAGCGAGGAGCTTGAAAATGCTAAGTCTACCAACGAGGTCTTTTTAAGAATGCCTAAGAAAGAGGAATCCATTCCTTCCAACCTTTTTTTAAAAAAATAACAATCCATATGAAATGGACTAGTATAAGCTTTTGCTTATTAAGAATGCCTTGAAACACTTGAGAAGAATATATGTCATTCTTGACAAAATTTTTCTCAAGTATCCTAAACAAATAAAGTTCTCAAATGATTCTCTTGAGGGGTGGCTTACCTTCCATTAGCAACTTTTTAAGTTAAAAGCTTGGTTGCCAATTTAGCCATATTTTGTGTAGTTCTTTATTGCAAAAAAAATTTTCCCTTGCCAATTGAACATTAATGCTCAAAGGACAATATATGGTATGTTTGACATTTTGTCCCCAAATAAGAAAATAGGATAAGAACAAGGATAGGATAATCTCCAATCCCACTATTCTTCTTAATTTGTTTATATTAAAATATGCTTAAAATTAAAAATATAACTAATTTACACATGTGTGTGTCATTAGGTTCACTTTTTTATCAATTAAATAAAAAATTATCAAATTAAAAATATAATAATTCATTGAAATTAAATTAAATGATCAATTATAGTCATTGAGTTAATTTTTTTTAGTATATTATAACAAGATTAATTAAGAATAAAAAAGACTTCTAAAATTTTATTTTCTTATCTACCAAATAAAATATTTTTTTAAAAAAAATAATAACAAGTATAACTAATTTTATTATTTTATTAAAAATTAAAATTATGAATAATTTATTAACACACTATTATCTTTTTGTTTTTCTTATCAATATTTTGTGTATATTTTTTAATTATTATTGTTAGACCAAGAATAGAAACGAATTTTTAAACAAAATGATTCAATTTTAAGGTCCATTTATAATTTTAACCAAACCTCAAAAGTTTTTATAATTTTAGCTAAATAATACATTTTTGGACAAAAATACCCCCAACCCTTTGTTTTTGTTGTTGATGATCTTATTAAAGTAAAACAAATTTGTTAAGGGACAGTTTATAAAAGCACTAAATAACCTCGATGAATTCATTGAAGGGATTTAATTTTTTATTCCAAATATTTTTTATTAAAGTTTTTTGATGAATTTTTTGAAAAGATATTTGTAAGAACATTGATTACCCTTGATAAATTCATTGAGATATTAGCAAAATACTAAATCACTCGACGAAATCGTAAACTAACTTTATTCTTTCATTTCAAATGCCACAATACTCATAAAAGTTGTTTTTATTCCTTGTTCAGAAAAATGCAACAATTACATACACATTTGATATTAAATATATCAAAATAAAATAAAATACAAACGTAACAAATAGTTAATCAATCATACTATCAACTATACACTTTGTTTAAAGTAGATCAAATAATATTAAAATGTCACATTATTCACAAAAGTATAACAATTATATTCTCTTATGCTTTTATTTTTAACTTTTGATATAATTCGTAATATAAGCAATGGCTTCTTTTAATGTGGTTTTTTTCTTTCTTCTTTAAAGTTTCAGAGCTTACGAATGATATATCTCTTACTAAATTATACTCATTTAATTCATTCAAAACTACAATTATGGCCACGTATATATCATCCCTTAACTCCTTAAGTTATTGTATCTTATCATCTTCTTCATTTATAATTTCTTGCATTACAAGGGTTTGCATAAATTTAAATTCATGTTTTCCTTATATATATTTCATAAATTTTATTAATAAAATACACATTGCAAACATTATGCCTAAGCAGTCCCTCTAACATCTCTAACTTTTAATGAGTGTCATTCAAAGTTCTTTAAATTTTTTAAGCCATAAGAAGCATAAAGTGATTGCTTGGACTTATGCTTCTTCAGGTAAAAATCTTTGCTTGCAACTATTATAGGTCAATGTCGCTCATTCTCTTTAATCCAATATTTCTATAAATGTTTGACACTAAGTGCTCTCAAAAATCAATCCAAAACAATTCAATTTAGCATCTCATTAATATTAATGGCATATATATTAAAAATAAACTATTTTTACCTCAGTAAGTTGTTTGCGTACTTCTTCTATCTTATCATTACTTTGAAACTCTTTAGTGATAAAGGTCTGATTTAAAACTCTATTTCATGCAAAGTATCAATTTTTTGCTCATATTCGTTAATCATCTCTTTCATCTTCTTTTTATTTGTTGCAGTTTCATCTCTAAGATATTTCATTGCTCGTAATTTTTCATCCAACTCTTTGAGTTTCATTTTCAACTTCTATTTCATGTTAAGCTATTCTTGCAATTGAAGAATTTAACTTAAGGCCTCTTTTATTTTCTTTGAATAATTAGAAATTAGAATAAATCACATCCTCATACTTAAAGCCATAATATAATTTAGAAAGAAAGAAAGTAAATTACATACTTGATGCTCTTTGATTAGGCTTGACATGTTCACATCAACTTGTTTTTGCTCTATGGAAGCTAAGTGATCTTTTAGTCATTCTGGATTAAGGAAAAAAAATTAATGTTAGTTAATCATCTAAGTTTTCTTATGATGAATTCATCAAGATATCATGAGAAAATAATTTATGAATGAGTTTGTACTCAACAAATTCATTATAAGAAATCTCTTTTGTGTTGAGTTTCCTCACAATGAATTTGTCAAATACAAACTCATTCATAAATTGTTTTCTCTTGATAAATTCATCACAAGAACTCAATAATAAAGTGAAAATTTCGTGTCAAATTTGTTGAGAAAAAATAGTTATGAACAAATTTTCACTCGATGAATTCATCATGAAAAAACTCAACATAAACGAGATTTTTTTAGATGAATTCATCATGCACAAACTTGTTTATAAATTATTTTCTCTCGATGAACATGAATTCATCATCTTAAGAAAATCGTCTATATATTAATTCAACAAAATTTCAAATAGTGTTCGTTTCCTTTCCCTCACCAATTTATTCATTTTAAATTTTAAATCCGCATTCACAAAATGATCAATACTGACATATCTAACTCCCCAAATAAAATAAATAAACTTGTCTAACCTTAAATCACTCCAAAACAATCACATATAAGAGAGAGTTAACAATTAAGCATATACCTGAAGTCATAAACAAAATGTACCTTTTTATAATGATTTGTTCATGAGTAACGAAATCGTTCTTCTTGCACACAAGCTTTTATTCTTGATTTTTTAGTGTTTGAAGCAAATGAAAAAATTTGTGAATTTAAGGGAAGATCAAAGTGTTAAACAACTAAGGGTTAAGACTTATTCGTCAAAAAGATAAAAGATTGGGGGTACTTTTGTCCAAAAATATATTATTTAACTAAAACTATGAAGACTTATAAAATTGAAATAAAATTATAAATGTTCCTTAAAGTTAAGCTATTTTGGTTAAAAATCCAATAGAAAATCCCTCCCTAAAATAATGGCACACTAGTGATGGGAATTAAAGAGGAGAGTATCGTTCATAAAACAAGGACAAAGATGGGATGACAATTTAGGTCTGTCCCTGTTGCCATTTTAGTGCAAATAGACTCATTATATGTTAAAAATAAAAAATAAAAGGAGAAGAATTAGTATCTCTTTAACTTTACGTAATTTCTTACACTAATTTCTCAATCGTTAAATTAATACACTTTCAATGGTTGAGATTAAATCTAACACACGCATTAATTATAATGTATTAATTTTACAAATTAAATTTAATCTCAATCATTGAAATTACATTAATTTAACGGTTGAAAAATAGTATAAAAAATTATATAAAATTAAGAGACTCTCTATCATTTTCTAAAATGAAAATAAAAATAGAATTAAAAGTGCAACCTACACACTCATGGGATAATCATCATTGGTTACCATCCATACATAGTTTTCTTTTTGAAATTTTTTTTAAAATAACTTTATTTTAACTGTTCTTGATATTTATGACCAACCATAAATCATTATTCTTAAAATAACCATTTTAGAAAATTTTATTCTCATAATCACTTGTAAGAGAGAAAAAAAATTAAAATATCATTTGGTCTCATGTGGCGACACTAGGACGCAAATATGATTTTTAATATTTTTAAAAATAATTGTAAAAATAATTTTTTTATAAATTTATTTTATATTGAATTTAAATTTTTTAATTTATGAATTTGTTTAAATTGAATTGAGAATTTACTCTTTTTTTTATAAATTTATTTAATTTATTTTTAATTTTTATTATTTTATTTTTTTATTTAATTATTATTAATATTTAAATATCTAAATTTAAATATTTTAGATACATTTTAAATATATAGTTGAAAGTGTATCAGTTGATATTCTTAATGAAATTTTTACGTACAAAATTGTATAAACAAATAATTATTATTAAACATAGCATAAAAAATACAAATCAACTAAACAAAAATTTTTAATTAAAAAAATATGAATTTTTATGTATTTTAAGAAATTTATAATTAAGTTTTGTGTATTTATTTTTACAAATAAAAATTAAATTTTATTATAATTTCTAACCTTTTTAATTTTTTAATTCAATTAATTACTCAAATTAAAAACAAAAAATAATTTTTTTTTTCATAGATAAGTAATTTTTTACTTTTTGTAATTAATTTTAAATAAAGAAAGAAAAAATGCTTGTACGAGAAGAAGAAGTGTGAGAAGGTTTTTCTTTTTATTGTTAAAAATTAAAATGTAAAAAATAATTATGAAAGTAAAATTATTATAAATAATTATTCTAATAAAAATTATTTAAGGTTGAATAAAATAATAATAAAATAGGATTATTTTGAGAATTTTTTCATTTCTTCCGACTCGGAATCTCCTTCGCATCCAAAAACCTACAAATTCTATTACCGTTTCATTCACCACTCGAAACAAATCAAGACAGAAATAAGAATAAAAATGATCTCAAGATACCTTGACGGTCTGGATTAAGTTACGGTTATTCTTTGGAAGCTCTCCCAGTCAGTGAACGAGCAAGTTACGGTTATTCTTTTTATGTTTGTTTACTAGGTCTGTGGTTACTTTGTTTTCGTATTTAATTTTGCTCGTTGTAGTGGGGAACTGATATGTGATTCTGGATGCCATCTAAGAATAGAAAATATAGTGAAGGGTTTCTGTGTATAGTCATTGGGCTTTTATGTTTGAATTGCTTTTACCTTTGATATTATCCATTTTGATTTCTATTTTATTTTTTGATTGTCCCTGGTACATTTTGAGATAGTAACTACTATAAGTTGTCTTTTTGTTTGGGGATAATTATCATTTGTTTTTTTTAATATAATCTGTTGATGAAATATGGGAGATAACAATTCCCACCCCGAGTCTCCGAAGGAAAACTCAGCTGAGAATTCTGAGTTAAAACCCACTCACTAAAGATGATGCTTCATTGGAAACTATAATTAGAAAGTTTCAGGACTCCATGACCGTAAGCAGGAAACACAAGTTTTGGGAGACCCAGCCGGTGGGCCAATTCAAGGATACAGGGGATACCAGCTTGCCTGAGGGTCCTATTGAACCCCCAACCCCGTTATCTGAGGTCAAACAAGAACCTTATAATCTTCCTAGTCCATATGAGTGGACCACCTGTGACATAGACTTCGAAGAGATTTGCTCTGAGGTTTACAATCTCCTGAAGAACAATTACGTTGAGGATGATGAGAATATGTTTAGATTTAATTACTAAAGGAATTTCTTAGGTGGGCACAAACATTTAATTACTCAAAAGGAATTTCTTAGGTGGGCTTTGCGCCCACCAGGATACTATCGCAGCTGGCTCATTGTTATCCATGCAAAAGCTTCCAAGAAACTAGTTGCTTTCATTACTGGTGTCCCTGCAAGAATCAGGGTGCGTGATGAAGTTGTGAAAATGGCAGAGATCAATTTCTTGTGTGTTCATAAGAAGCTTAGGTCAAAGAGACTTGCTCCTGTAATGATTAAGGAGGTCACTAGAAGGGTTCACTTGGAGAATATTTGGCAAGCAGCTTATACAGCTGGGGTGGTTCTTCCAACACCAACAGCAACTTGCCAGTATTGGCATAGGTCTTTGAATCTGAAGAAGCTTATTGATGTTGGGTTTTCAAGGCTTGGGGCAAGGATGACAATGAGCTGAACCATAAAACTTTACAGGTTGCCAGATTCTCCAGCTACCCCTGGATTCAGAAAAATGGAGTTTTGCGATGTCCCTGCTATCACCCAGTTGCTTAGAAAGTATTTAAGCCAGTTTACTGTCGCTCCAGATTTTGATGAGAATGATGTGGAGCACTTGCTTCTTCCAGCTGAGAATGTGGTGGATGGTTACTTGGTTGAGAGCCCAGAGACTCATGAGATTACTGATTTCTGCCACTTCTACACTCTTCCTTCCTCTATTCTTGGTAACCAGACTTACTCGACTTTGAAAGCTGCTTATTCATATTATAATGTCTCAACTAAGACTCCTTTGCTTCAGTTGATGAATGATGCACTTATTGTGGCCAAGCAAAAGGATTTCGACATCTTCAATGCCCTGGATGTCATGCAGAACGAGTCTTTTCTGAGAGAACTGAAATTTGGACCAGGTGATGGGCAACGTCACTACTATCTCTATAATTATCGGACAAAAAATCCCTTGAAACCATCAGAACTGGGGCTTGTACTCTTGTAGTCTGATATGTTTCAATATTGCTTGCATGATTCTGTTTGCTAGGTGTGGATGGTTTTCACTAACAATGATCAGAGTTTGCGGTGTGATCAGATTCTAAATTTTTTGAGCAAAAATTGCATTGGGTATTATTAGATGATATTGTTGGCGATGAAAAGTTTTACCTGGATCAAATAATATTGAGATTTTGATTCTTTTTCATTTTCAGTTTCTTTGTCATCTTATTCAATTCATCTCCCCCCATATTTCCTCAAGTTAATCAATCTGTAGGTAAGCAGTTAACACTCAGTTGGCATTTTAAGCAAAGTTAGATTCTCTGGAGTCACTTCTGTGACATTTGCTAGCGTTTGGATTTTTGCTTCATTGTCTCTACTATTGGTTTGTAAATACGAATTATACAAATATTAGGTACTCTTCATCTCAGATATTTTATCAGGAGTTCCACAGCAGTAAGAATACAAATGTCTTCATTTATATTGCCTTTTGTTTCGTACCGTTGAATTTGTTAATATTTTCTTATTCCACTGCTGCCCGCCCTCTAATCTTCATTTCACGCTTGTCACCAAAAGGGGGAAATATTTTCTATGCAATTCCATAAGTGACATATGGCTATAAAACACATCGGGTCAATTGCACAAATGAAAACAAAAGATAGGTTCCAGTTTCAGAGTGACACCTCCAAGAGACAACACGAAGCGGGAAAGTTAAACATATCATGTATGGGCAAATCGGGTTCTGCTGGATTTTAACGTTTTATTCCAATAAAATTTCTATAGTTTGTCAATTGAAAGAAAATGCTAAATTGATGTTTATCCTTTGCAAAGAAATATAATCCATGAGAAGCTTGACCTGGTTCATTGGGAAATTTGATTTAATCGGACAGAAAATTCTAAAGTTGGTAGTCTAGAATTTCAATGTTTCGTTCTTGATCAAGATCAAGAACAAAATCGGACATAGTGCTGCTGCCTGAGATCATTTTGAAGATTCAAATGCAAATGCATTTTTCAACATTCAGTCTGCATAATGACAAGCCAAACAGTACAAAAGCTACTATTCTACCTTTTTCAAGAAATTAGAAATGGAAGCTCAGAGTCGTAGCAATAACCTCCTGCATCAAAAAGTATATAATCAAACCAAAAAAAAAATAAATAAATAGAAAACTACAAAATTTCTGATTGACTGATTCTGCTATAACAAGATTGTTGTAAGAAGTTTATCCATAAGTGTGTATATATATGTTTTGTCCCAATTGAAAAATTATATGGAACCAAAAACTACCACAAAACCAGCATGCAATTTGTTTGAACACAGCCCTAGAAACAGCAAAAGCATACTAAGCCATATTTACATAGAGGCTAAATGAAGGGGTCATCTCTCTATCTGGTGAGGTAAGAACTGGATCAATATCCTACGTCATGAGCACAATTTCACCTTGTGAACCTGTCATGTTAGAAACAAAATATGAATGTGTTGAAACTCTTTATACAAAGACCAACTAGAACAAGAAAAAAAAAAATAAAGGGCACAGGTGTGAATGACTTCTGATATTACATCTCTCGAAAATCTCTTTGGTCAACTGCAGCAGTAAATCTGTGTCTTCAGCCAGTCTCGAAACTCTCTCTGCCTCTTTAACTGCTTCAGCTGCCACAAAAGACTTGTTTTCTGCGTCTGCTATCTGACCAGCTGCAGCAGCCGCAGCTGCTTCCACTGTATCAGTAGTAATTATGTCAATAGTATTCTGCAATGGCTTAGGCCGGATATCCTTCTGTTTTGGGGTAGGTGTTTTTGTCCCAAATGAGGCATCTTCCTTTATCTTGAAGCAACTTTGTACCTGCAGTATGAAAATGTAACAACTAAGGTTTAGCATTCCATCCTGATCTAAAAATTGGATAACAGAGTAATAATTTCTTAATTTCAAAGGGCTGCCAATACTATTCATTTCTCTGACTTCAAATATTATTTTCCAACTCAAATACTTTAGGACATCTGTCTTGCTTAGCAGCTAAAAAAGTAGTTGCAATTTATAAGAAATTATTACTTCTGTGTATTAAAAAGAGCTTGTGGACTTCATTTATTCAATACAGAACTTTATTTCTCGTTATTTATTTGATTGGACAGTGGGACAAAGTTTGGTGTCTGTGAAGGGGTGAAAATGCAAGAAATTAAACTAATTATCCATTCCGCTGCACCATATATCCTTTATCCCTATCATCACCCAAGAAATGGTGAAGCAAAAGTGAAGCATGCCCACACATCATATTGAGAATATATCAAAAAGTATAATGCCTATCCACTGACGATGCAGGCCTCCATATATATAAATTTCATTTACTCTCTATTGCAGGAAGTAGGGATTTGACGGCCCATCATGAACCTTATAATGTGTTTTATGCTGCACAACTTTCTAATTCTTGACTCAAATGTTAAGAGATGAACATTAGGTACTTGTATTACTAGCTATTCCTATATTATGGCTGGAGATTCCATGTTTTCCCATAAAAGTTTGTTACAACGACGAGGCTACCCAGAAGGTCAAGCTGCTAAGTATTTGATCTAGCAGGAGAGACCTGCTGCACCAGGAAATAAAAAGCTCAGTTTGCAATGTCCAAACTGTAAAATCAATTATCAAATTACACTAAAGTGACCAAAAGAATCAAACATTGAACTTCAGTAATGGCTTCTGTTCATTTACCCCCAAAACAATAAAATGTATAGCAAGGGAAGAATCATAGAAAAAAATAATCAGCAAATGAATTGGACTGAAAAGATAAAGCAGTTAACCTTTTCAAGTTTTTCTTGTGCAACCAACCTTCTCAACCTTGTACTCAACAGCCTCCTAAAATTTGGAGGCACCTCAAGCCTTTGCTGCACAAATTAATAAAGAAGCAAGACAATTGTCATTTCACTTCCAACTTTTTCTTTCCTAACATATTGTTTAACACTAAAAAACATGTTAATATTTTATTGGAAGCTCTAAGCCCTCACAAATGGGAAGATAGTAGTAATTATGCATAAATTTCACTCAAAAATTACAGGTGAACCATTAGTATGGATGTTATCGTAGGTCTTAAAGAAGCCCAGTTCACTATCTGAAAAACCAGAGAAAAGATGCATATGTTACATTCACATTGCTGGTGTCAGCTATAATTCATCTGAATGATCACAAATGTTATTATGTAAGATTAAATGCAGGTGCTCTATTTAGTTTTTTCAGCTAAGCCAAAAGGTGTACTGAAAAACTACCAAGGCCAAGCATGAACCTGTAAGGACACTCTAAATGAGGATAGAGCCTCTGACAGAATATTGACCTCTCAGACACAATCCACTAGGTGTGAAATTTTCTTAAACCAGAAGTTTCTCAAATCTTGCTGCTATAGAAGTTAAACATACAGTTGAGACAATTTTGCAGCACATATCTTGAGAAACATAAGATATGATATCAAATTGAGCTGCAATAGGAGAGAGATTAGTTGCAATGAGTAATTATCCAAATTCTGTCAGCTTGTTTGTATCTGCAAGCTAAGGCAGATTAAAATCCGATCCACATATATAGCTTCCTCCACTGGCATGACTAAATATTGATACAGAAAACAAAATGAGATGAGTGAAATTACATCACACCTCAATATAGCTGAGAATTGCAGAAACATCAGATCCATTGGGCTCTTTCAATGCAGAAAGTGCTTCAAAAATCAATGCATTGTACCTGGAAGATTAGGTACTTATTTTAAACATCACAAAATCAGGATGGATATTGCTATTGTGAACTATAGTTTGGCATCTCAAAAGTGCACTGTACAACATCTTTGGGCATATCAAATTGTGTTATCGGAACATTTAATTCAATACAAAATAAAATTTTGTCTGAGAATTTTGTGCACAGGTCAAATTGATCAATTATCAGCAGAGAAAATTAAATTGACCACGTATTCATGTTTGTCAAGATAATGATGCCAAACTTCCTCTGACACTCTCCTAGCTCAACCTCACTGTTATTTCCCAAGAGACCTCTTAGTGTTATTTGCACATTATGCTAAAATTAGAATAAAAGTAACTTATAGATGTTCCTGAATTAAAAGAAAACATGAGGAAATGATTGTATTGCAATATGACTGGGCAGTATAAACTATCTGCTAAGTAAAAGGAAAGATTGTATTGCAATGTGATGCGGCAATATAAACTATCTGCTTTGAGTAAAAGAAATTATTAAAGCCCACTGAACTGCCAACCTTATAGTATCCTGGTATGCGAATGCATCATTTGTAACAATATAGTACACATTATTCTTTCATAATTTCCATGAGAGTAATGTAAGAACATCCAGTTATGCCTCAAATTATAGTTTCTGGATGATTTATAGATACTTTTCATTCTTTGAAAAGCACGCAAGATGTATGCATATGTTCAACACAAAACAGGCCAAGCAAAGAAAGTTTTTAGACTTAAGCATTGAAATATTTTCATTCTTAGAATTTACTTATATAAGAAGATGAAGCACTTAACCGAACATTCATCAATAGTAGGACTATAATATAGCTTTGATGACATATTGTCCACTTCCACCTTGTAATAAAGTTCAATAGAATCTTTCACTTCAAGCCTTCAACATATAATCAATGCATTTCCTTTTCCATGAGTCATTTAAAACATCAAATCACAAGTCAGCCACCAGCAGAAAGGAGTTTATATAGATATTTTATTTTATATTGATAAATAAACTTGTTTGCCCAATCTTCTAATCCTCGTACATGCAAAAAAAATGAACACCCTGCTGCACCGCCCATCTGAAACACAACCACCCGCCCCCTCAAAAAATAAAAAATAAAAAATAAAAAACCACTCCAAACTCAAATAAAAAAAAAAAAAAAAAAAAGCAAGTGGGAAAAGATGCCATACTTTGGAGCAGAGCTTCTTGCAGAATCATCAACAGTTAGATCTGTTGATGCATCATGTGCAACTGCAGCAGGAAGAACAGAGGTCTGTGGAGTGGACAATGCCACAGCAGGAGCATCTGAGCCAGCTTTCAGTTTCAGTGTCCGTGATTTTTCCCGAGGGCCTGGCCCACCAGCACTAACACTCATATTCCGCCATTTGTCCTACACAAGCATGCAACAACAGGTACGAGATCAGAACCAGAACATGAAAACTTCTAATTTTATTGGAAAATACATTCTCAAAGTTTTATCAGATTTAAATTGCTGGCAGGTTTTGATGTAGGAAGCTCTGATGCAGAAACATAAGACCAAAGAATGAATTCAATCAACAAAGCTAGATGCACCAAGTAGTGACCTTGGTCATCTTCTTGATTCTGACACACAAAGGTGTTAATGAGCATTTTAACTGACTGGAGGTAGCTCACTCAAACAGAACTAAATCCAGCTCTTTGTAACCTCCTACCTCTTCCATTTATTTAGTAGCTGCTCAAACTACTGTTCCTCCTCCACCCTCTTTGTTTAATGATTCAGATTGCAGTTGCCATCCCCAAATGGTGAAAAATTTCTCAGAAAAATTATGAACTAACAAAGGTTTTATTAATGGTGTGTTTGGGAGCTCTTTTAGCACGGCTAAAACTGCATTGAACAGAATGAAAACACGCTTTATCTCTATATTGTAGTGTTTGGTTGCAAGAGACAAATATGCTTTTGAGGATCAAAAAAGCACTTGGAATACTTCTTAGATGAGTATTTGGTAGGTAATATCTTGATAGTTTCTATGCTTAATGGTTTGCAGGTGCTTCTGTACTCAAAATGCTTTTAACAAAATCACTCCCATATACACCCTAAGTGAATAGGCTTCTAAAATACATGATTTTTCCCCATTATCTACTGCAGTCTCCAATAATCTTCCAACATTTTATAGTTATGTGAAACGCACAAAAACCTCAGTTAGAGTTGGCATCTTTACAAACTTCATTATTAATAAAATCAGCTATCTTTACCACATTTTAACCTACCATCTTGCAGATTGTTTTTGATTTGCTGTGACCTAAGTAGTTCTCCACCAGTAAAACACATACATAGCTCTATATTTTCTTATGTAATTGTTATACTAAATATCTTGCTCTATGTTTTCTCATAAAATTGTCATAGTTAATCCAATGAGTTGAAAATCAGGAACAAACAGTTCGCGCAATGTTTTTTGATTACGTAACAGCTTAATCGTTCAAACAACAATAGAGCAGGCCAACTTTAGCATTAAATTCCCACTTAACCTTCATAATAATAATAATAATAATAGTACTTATATTTAGCTATTTTCCGTAGAACGAGCCGGGTAAACATTATAATGGAAAAAAAAAAAAAAAAGAAAGAAGACCTTGAGATCAATATTCGAGCGGGAGAAGAGGAAGGGATTGAACTCAGGATCCCTCTGTATGTTCTTCCACTTTCCTGTGCCGTGTTTGGCAACTCCAGCTCTTAGCGCTTCTTCTTCCTCCGCTGTCCACTTCTGCTTCGGATTCCCCATGTCTCTCTCCGCAACAAGTAACCAAACTAGTTCAGTTTTTGTTCGGGGAGGTTTTTCTTCTCTATTTTTTTCTCGGGGAATTTTCGATATCAAACGGCGTGTCGTTTGAGAGCGTCCAAGCACGACGCCATTTTGACTTGCGAAGCCCAATATTCGTATTCTAGGCTCTAAACTCGTTTACGATAGGAGTTGCTTTTTCCAAATAGAAACCAATGTATTCTCTCCACGTGGCAGTTTATGGATGACAGTTTGAACAACTCGGCAAATAAATTTCCCCAGAAACGTCCCTTCCCTATCCGCAAGCAAAGCTTCTTTGGAAGAACTCTTCGCTTCACGCACACCAAAATCGTTTTTGCGAGTAAACACAAAACAGAACTAACCAAACGGAAAAAAGGAAAAAACCTCACGGAATCATCATTTTCACTGTGTCTAGAACCTTCAAAACGCACAACAATGGCATGAAAGCCAAACTTTTTGAGAGCAGAAGAAAAAAGAAAAACAGAACCGTGAAGAAGAAGTCAGGAAATGGAATACTGTCTCGGAGCTCGAAATTTTGCGGCAATGATGGTGTCGTCTTGCGCTACGTGGCAGCCCCGAAGGAGAACACTTAGAACCAAACAGAGTGTTGTAGGTTATCGGTTTTGTTCTTACAAAGTGAGAGCGAGTAGTAGTAATAGTGCAAGGAGCGAGAGTTGCGTAGCCGTCAAAGAAGATTTTGCTGATGAAGAAGATTATATAAAGGCTGGTGGCTCTCAGCTTGTTTTTGTAGAAATGCAGCAAAACAAGTCCATGTATAAACAATCTAAATTAGCAGATAAGGTTATTTTCCTTTTTTCACTTCTATTGTTTGTTATTGTTTATTAGTGACTGTCTTATTGCAAGTAAAAGTTGTACGATCTTATTTAAAGGAAAGTTGTTGAGAACTATTTTCAAGGTTTAGTAGAGAACACTTTTCAAGGTTTGTTTAATTCAGACCTTCACGAGTTAACGAGGATTTATTCAAGGGTATTGATCTAGGATTTGTTCTGAAGTGTTCTTATAGAAATTGTTTTTGGAAATAAAAGTGCTTCTTTTAATTAGAAAAACGCTTTTAAAGTGTGAACTCAAAAGCAACTCAATTTTTTTTTATTTTATTTTAACTTTTATTAAAAAAAAAAAAGCCGCTTTGTCGATTTTAACCAAACACTACAAAAGTGATTTTGTCAAAAGCACTACCAAATGCTCTGTTAGTGTTATTGATTGCCTTATTTGTAATGTTTTATTTTTTGCATGCACGTTGGTTTTTGATTACTAATTTTTCTTCTAAGATGTGGCCATTCTTGTTAGGATTTTACTGTTAAATTGTTTGTTTTATGGTTTTTCAAGTGTATTTTGATTTTTTTTTTTTTTATCAGTTACGGCCAATATCAGTTGGTGACGATGTCTTGGATTTGGTGGTAATTGGTTGTGGCCCAGCTGGTCTTGCTTTAGCTGCAGAATCATCTAAATTGGGACTAAATGTTGGACTCATTGGCCCCGATCTACCTTTTACAAATAATTACGGTGTGTGGGAAGATGAATTTAGAGGTAACTTCCTTCAGAACATAACTTGTCCTGTGGATTCAATGAATGGCTTTTTGTAATTCATATTACTGAAAAGGTTAATATTATGCTAACAGTATTTACCACGATGTTATAGAACTCCTCTCCCTGCTTCAACCAACATATAAGAATAATATAGTTTATTATACTTTCAGATCTGGGACTTGAAGGGTGTATTGAGCATGTTTGGAGAGATACAATTGTATATCTTGACGATGGTGATCCCATCTTGATTGGTCGTGCTTATGGACGAGTTAGTCGACATTTGCTTCATGAAGAATTATTAAGAAGGTTTGTCCATGTAATTTCTTAGGACTGTAACTATTGCTACAAAAAGTAATATTCTTGTAGAACACATTTCGTGAAATATAACATTCTGTAGATGTATAATCTATATTAATTTCCTCTAGGTGTGTCGAGTCAGGTGTTTCATATCTTGGCTCAAAAGTGGAAAGAATAACTGAATCTACTTGTGGTCATCGTCTTGTAGCTTGTGAAAATGATATGGTTGTTCCATGCAGGTATGATGGGGTGTTCTTGTGCTATTCAACATATATTTATGAGTTGCTTACATTTTAAGCAATACACCACCTCAAGCTTCTAATGTCTTGTTACAGGCTTGCTACTGTTGCATCTGGAGCAGCCTCGGGGAAATTGTTGGAATATGAGGTGGGGGGCCCCAGAGTTTCTGTCCAAACAGCTTATGGGTTGGAGGTTGAGGTAGGAGTTTAGAATTCCAGTAAAACTTTACCATATGTTTTCACTATTGGCTACAATTTTCTTCAACATACTCTTGGCAGCATTGCAGTTTGCAGATTTGGGTCTTCTAATTGATGGTCGGATCACATAAGTTAGCATTCAAGCACTTCTATTACTTTCTCATGAGGGCAATCCACTAGATTGCTTTGTTGTGACTTTGAAGAAATAGAATATCAAGATCAAGATGATTATGACTCTATATTTCATGTTTCCACTCATTGATATGACTGTTATCTATGCAATTAATTTCGGTATGAAATTGACTTGTTAAATCATGATAATGGTATGAAATTGAATTGTGTAATCGTTACAGTCTCCTTTTTCCAATCATTCTAAACCCAACTAATTATTTAATCAATTGTACCACTTCTTCTCTCAATTAGTTGGAAGATTATCGCAAACGTTTAGATCTGCCAATTTGTGACAATTTATTATGAATGTCATTTTGTAATTCTAGGTGGAAAATAATCCCTATGATCCAAGCCTGATGGTTTTTATGGACTACAGAGACTATACCAAACAAGAAGTTCCATGTTTGGAAGATGACTATCCAACATTTCTTTATGTCATGTCTGTGTCATCAACAAGAGTTTTCTTTGAGGTTTTCTCCCTGTTTTCATTTTATTATATTTTCCTCTATAACAATTATTGGCAAAAGATTTAGAGAAAATGCCCTGCAGGAAACTTGTTTGGCTTCAAAAGACGGTTTACCTTTCGACATATTAAAGAAAAAGCTCATGGCAAGGTTAGAGGCAATGGGAATCCGAGTTTTAAAAATTTATGAAGAGGTAATCTTCAAGAGCAATCTACGGAACCTTATTTTATAGGTAGTATGTTTTCTTTTTATTATTTTTTATTAGAGACACCAATATTGGATGTCAATCCCTTCTGTTGAAAGTTCAATACCTAAGCCAATACTCATTGAAGCATATCTGTGAAATTGACATTATTTAGATTCTTATTTGATCCCAAGAACTTTTTGCTTGATCATCAACTTCCCTAATTTATTCTGAAATAGTTTATTTGCATGAACTTTTTTCTTCACCCATATATGATTTTCAAAATATGAGGAGGCAAATTCAAATCTGTCCTAACTTGCAGTTGTTGCAATATGAATCACAGGCATGATGTGGATAAATCGGAAGAAATTTTGTGTTCTAGGAACTTGATGCTATAATATGTTATTAAGATGAAAATTATATGGATGCATGAGATTTAAGGGCACAGTTTATGAATCTTTTATGCAGGAATGGTCATATATTCCAGTTGGTGGTTCCTTACCAAATACAGAGCAAAAGAACCTTGCATTTGGTGCTGCCGCTAGCATGGTGCATCCGGCCACTGGTAAGTAGACAAAGAGTTAATCCATGTTTATTAACATTCAAAATAATGGTGCCTACTCATTTCTCTCATCATCAAACAGGCTATTCAGTTGTGAGATCGCTATCAGAGGCTCCAAAATATGCTTCTGCAATTGCGAACATATTGAAACAGGATGATTCTATTGGTAGGCTTCCTGGCGTAAGAAATAATGAGAATATCTCAATGCAAGGTATGCCAGTGCGACTAAAGATGTTTAAGAAACCTCTTAAAATTCAGAAGCGCATTACTAACATTTAGAACTTCAATTCAAAGGTAATACTTGTGAAGTGTTAACTCGAAGTGAATGCTGTTGACTTGAAAATTGCATAATGAACAGGAAATATGATTTTTAAGTCATGAAAACCCAGAATTCTCCAGTTTACTTAAGAGCATTGTCTTTAATCATTTTTTCTCATGTGGACTGTGTCTCTATCTGCACTGTAGCCATTAGATTATCATAAGATGAATCATACTCAGAAGATTTGCATACAATTGGAACATAAAATTTACTTTGTAATTGTTGAGAAAGCTGTTTTGTTTACTTTTCAGCTTGGAATACTCTATGGCCACAAGAAAGGAAACGTCAAAGGGCATTTTTTCTCTTTGGACTAGCACTCATTTTGCAGCTGGATATTGAGGGCATCAGGACATTCTTCCGCACTTTCTTTCGATTACCCAACTGGTATTAGTTAATTCATTAATTTTTTAATTTTTATCATTCCTTACATGTCTTTTCCGGCGTGCAACTTTTACTTTTAGAAACACCAAGAGTATGTTAAAATTTTACTTGATGTGTAGAAGTGGCATTTGGCATGCAAAACCAAATCATTCGCAAATAAATACTATAACATGAATCAAAAGTATTTGAGCTCTTATTTGATAGAAGATAATATATCTTGATGAGGTTGTATTTCAGCATGAATAATAATTTGCGCCTTATATTTGGAGTTCAGATATAAAAATTAACTTAGAGCATAGACTTCATTGGGGATGATGGGGATTCTGTTGTGCTTTGAAAATAAAGTTGAAAAAGTGTTTAAAAATACTAATTTTTAGTGGGACTCACTTAATTTTTCTTAAATATTAAACATCTAGTGTTTTCATTTCACAAAAATTATAGCTTAAAGATTGCTGCACCTTAAAACTTAACAAAATTGTATATACGTAGCAGTTGATGTTATAGAAAGTGATTGTTGAGTAGACTTATCAGCAAAAAATGAAATGGCATACTTGTTTTACAGAATTAATATTTGTATTAATTTAGATTTTGAAATATAAATTGCAGGATGTGGTGGGGATTTCTGGGGTCTAGTTTGTCGTCAGCCGACCTCATTGTATTTGCCTTCTATATGTTTGCTATAGCACCAAATACAATGAGAAAATCCCTTATCAGGCATCTAGTTTCTGATCCAACTGGACCAACTATGATCAGAACTTACCTCACTATATAGTTTGTTTGTTCATTCTTCTTCTATATCTTCTATATGTCATCCCTTGTTTGGTTTATTTCGGATAGCCATTCAAGACGACACAAGGACCTTATTTTATTGTACATATATTTATATACTTCATCTGTTATTTCACTACATTATAGTTTAACCTAATGACGACTTCTTGTCTTTGAGTAAAAACAACTATGTTTTGGGATGTTGTGACTTTTAATATTCATAATTATTATCAAATAACATTATCATGAGTGCGATTGTTTTCAGGAATCCATTGAGTCAGAAAAAAAAAATCCTTAAAAGAGTAAGGATTCTTTTATTTGATTGGAAGAATGGAGAGGGAAAATTTCCAAGTGGAGGAATAATGATTCCTCTTGTGTTTGTTTTTAGGAATCCATTAAAAAAAAAAAGGGAAGAAGAAGAAGAAAAAGAAAGGAATTTAAAAAAAAAAAAAGATTTTTTTGTTTGGTTACAAAAATAGAGAGAAAAAAGAGAATTTTTTAGAATTTATTATTCTCCCAAGTGAAAAAAATGATGATTCCTCTCCTAAAGGTGATGAATTATGATTTTTTTTAAATTATTAAATTTTTAATTTTATCCTTCATTCATATTTTTTATTTTAATTAATTTTATATAATTATTTTTTAATTAATTATTTATTTTAAAATATTTGAAGCTTAAAATATTTTAATTTATTCACAAATTAATTTATCATTATTAATGTTTATTTTTGTTATATAAATTCAACATATATAGTTATTTTTATTTTCGTCATCATTCTAATTATAATTTTATGTTATAATTTTACACTTATTGTAATTCATACAATTAGTTATATTTATTTTATAATTTTAATTATATGAAAAATAATTAACAATATAATTATTTTTACATTTTTTAATTCTTTTAAAGATAAATTTACTATAAAATAAAAATATATTATTATAATTAGTTATAATATAATTTTATAAATATTATTAAAAATTAAATATATTTT
>CP135538.1:5389839-5406299 GCA_032402905.1 Khaya senegalensis | reverse complement strand
ATAATAAATTATTTTATTGTTTTTTTGTTATTCTATTAATTTGTAGTTTATTTTATTCATTAAAAATAATATTATATTATATTTTATTATTCTATTATATAAAATAAAATAAAATAAAATAAAATAAGAAGAAGAAGACTAATGCAGAGTATGCTCGTGAGGTTTGTTTTGCCCATATGAATTGTATTAATTTTTTTTAATCTGATCACCGTTCTAAAAAGAGAGTCAAATATGACTTAATTAAATTTTGTTTAAATAGTAAAATTAGTACATCAAATCCAACATGCTGCTCGTATGTATGAATTAACGATTGCATGGTAAAAACATAATTTATTCTAAAAATAAAATTCTAAACTATTCATTTAATATTTTTAATTTTTATGCTTATGAAATTAGAATAAAATATGACAATTATGAATGAATTTCAAATCAATATTGGCTTTTATTCTGTATACTATCATTGTTGTAGCCCATCTTTGTTATATTGAGTATAATTTGAATTCATTTATATTATAGAAATAAATAATAATAATAATTAATAGAATTAGTGCGTAAATTTTATTTATACGTTATTATCTTTTTTTAACAGTGTGACATTTAAATATTGTTGTATATTGATACTAGAGATCTTTTTCTTTCAATTCCTTCTATTGTCAAAATAAATTTAAAATTTTAGAAGTTAATTTTATTTTATTTTTATCATCTAAACATAAATTAATTAATTAAAAATAAAATTATAGTTTTACAATGTAATTAAGGATTCATTTGGCATAATTTTTCACTAAAACTTTTTAGATTAAATTTTGTATTAAAAAATTTTATAAATAAAATTTTTTAACTAAAAATCATTAATTGTCTGATGTTTAAATCAATAAAAGTATGTATTATTAAAAAATTTATATTTATAATAATAATAATAATAATAAATAAATAAAATCAAGAATGTTCTTAGAAAAAAAAAAAAAAATTATCTTCTATCTATCGTCTTCTTCTTCTTTTAGTAGCCTCACGCCCTCCTTTGTTTTCTCTTTCTCCTTTATTCTTTTAGAGCAGAACTCATAAACAGTTTCAAATATCGATAACCTCACATAATTGATAACTCCTTGCTGCTTAACAATTTTTTTAAATTATGAGTAACAACTAACTCTAATAATTGCTCTGTAAGAATCATGTACTACAGTGTAGGTATAAGCATCGACTGATGTTGATTTGAACATTGAGCCTAATAATATATATATATATATATATATATATGAGATTAAACTTGTGCAAGAAACTCGAGTCGAAGACAAAATCACACCTATGATTGACATGGTTCTGCTGGTTCACATTGAAAGCACGAAGGTTGTTGTTCTTGAGAATTTGACAGTGAAGGTAGAATCAATTGATGAATGCACTGAGCAATGACGCAAGAGACTTGAAAAGTGATTTGGTCGTAGTAGAATGAAATGTTGTAGAAGAGAAGAAATGTTAAAAGAAAAAAATCATCAATGAGAACGGTTACATAATTCAAGTCACAAGATCATTCAATGCTTCCTTGTAAGTTTCAACTAACATATTTTTACATATTTTCAGAACCACTAGAACTAATTATTATAATGGACCAAATTTTAGTACTCTGACAATTATTTACCGTCAAAATAATTATACATATTTTTGGTGTGGACAAAAAAAATAAATAAAATAAAAGTATGGGCCTGACCAGAAAAGCCCAAGCCCAAATTCGCAGGGCTCAGTCCAGATAATGTATAAAATTAATAATATCATACGAGTCAAATCGACACCATTTTCGTCAACTCCCTGCCTCCGTTCGGCTTCCAGCCAGTACAACCTTCAAAGGGAGAGCCAAAAATTACACTTCATTCAAAACTCCAAAATGAGCGTGACGAAGATAAAGTCAGTAGCTATTGCCGTGAAAGGAGGCACCGCTGTTGGAGGAGGTAGCGGGAGTCGACGTGCCGTCCGATGGGCAGTGGAGAATCTCTTGCCTGAAGCTGATCGTTTTATCTTAGTCCACGTTATGCCCACCGTCACTTCAATTCCAACTCCTTGTATGTATGATGTATCAATGTCTTGTTTTTCTGAGTTCTGTGGTTGGACTTTGAATTGAATTTATTTTGATATGCTTTTAAATTAGATTCCGCGGAAAAGTTATGAACTTGGATGAAAACTTTAGTGAATCTGTTTAAGGTTGTGAAGTAGAATTAAAATGAATGGGTTCGTTAAGCTGCTGGAATTAAAAATCAGGTGCATTCAGGTGTATTTTTTGTAAAATATATTAATGTAAAAAGCACTTTTGAAGTTGTAAAAGCACGTAAAAAATGTTTTTTGGATTATCTAACTATCAAAATGCCTTTCTCAATATTACATCAAGTAGTTTTTACTTTCTCAGAAGAAATTTTCTACTGTTTCTCAAGAAAATAAGTTTTTTTTTTTTTTTTAATCTTGAAAATCCTCATCGTCAATGTCAGCCCATTTGTAAATTAGACCAAAAAGAGCTTTTGGTTGCTGGGAGGTTTTGTTTGATGATACCAAAACCACTCCAAAATACACCTTTAGACAAAAGATGCCACAACTCAAGCGAAAAATATAAACTTTTACTTGACTGCCTGGAAAGTTTCTATTTGAACATTTTGTGGTTATTAAATTGGTGGGAAAATTATGTCTTACAGCAGGGGATTGTATCCCGATAGCAGAGCTGGATGAGAATGTGGTGAAAGTATATGTGCAGGATGTGAAATTAAAGATTGAGGAAATCTTTATCCCGTATAAGAAATTATGCCATTCAAGGAAGGTGAGTTTGAGCTTATCTTATATTTCAAGCAAGGTTGGTTTCTATTAAATACTTATTGTGTCTGGAAGTCTGAATTTATATCAAATATTTGTAGATGGAAACATTGGTTCTGGAGGATGATAATTCAGCTGCTGCGCTTGTAAGATATGTATCTGAGGCTGGGATTAATTGTTTAGTTTTGGGTTCTTACTCCACAAATTGTATAATGAGGTGCATAATAGTTATTAATTATCTATCTGTTCTATTAACAGTTGATAATATAAATTTATAATTGATAAATTATATGAGTGTAATTTCATCTATGGATTAGCAAGATTACTCTGTTACAACTGCCTTTAAACTAGTTATTATAAATTTTGAAACCATGTAACGTACTATGTCTACTACCCAAGAGCTAGCATTTTTGAAGTTGATCAAAGTGCACTAGAGGATAGATATCAGGATTTTGTCTGTAGAAGTTTGTATGCTTGAATCTTTTGGTATGAGCTGAGTCACAGCTTTTGCTAAATTATGAAGAAAAAGAAGAAGGGGAAAAACGGTAGTTACAACATGATGCCATTCCTTTTTTATTATTTGTTACTATTGACTTGCTTCTGTTTATAACTCTATTATAGTATTAGTGCTTCCAAATTTCTTTTCTATCTATTCCTTTGCATGTTCTTTTTTTCTCTCTCTTCTTTTGAAATTGAGACAATGTCCTTCACACAATTCTGCTAAATTTCAAGCCACATATTCTTCAGGAAGCTGAAGGGTCCAGGGGTACCAACAACTGTTCTCAGATGTGCCCCTAAATCTTGTGATATTTATGTTGTATCTAGACACCGAGTCATTACAAAATCAGCAAATTCCGCTTCAACTATTGGTATGTTGGAAATGCTTTCCTTTGCAGTCAATATTCTGTCAGGCCCTTCATTGTTTCCTTTTCTATCTATCAGAGACCACCGCAAGGCCCCAAATGCTCACTCAAAAGGATTATGGAGAAGGTTCCAGTGGCTGTAATGAACTATCATCTGAGCTATATACTTCCTCTGTGGAAACTAGAGTTTGTAAGTCCTTTGGACCATCATCAATATCAGAGATCGGTTATCCTAATTCTTATGCAGTTGCAAATGTAGGTTGTCCTGAAAACGTTAGAGTAGATATGGAGAGTAATTATCAAAACTTGGGAGCTTACCATGAAAATAATTCCATTGAGCAATACACTTCCATGGCTTCTACAAAATCTGAGCAGGTGAATTGTTTTAAGCATTTATTGGGGGATTTTTGTTGAAATATTTCCAGTTCCAAGGTGGTGAGGAGATATAAGTTTAAAGCATTTTTACAGTCAACTGTGCAGGCTGAAATTGAGCGGCTGCGGGAAGAGTTACAAACTACTGTTGCCATGTATGAAAGAGCTTGTGAAGATCTGGTCTATGCCCAAAACAAGGTGGGAGACTCTTCAAAAATTAAAGAAATGGAAATCAATATCGGTGTTCACTTGGTTTCATTTGGATTTCTGTGAATTATAGTACCAGGGTTATGGGCTTTTAGCATGCATTTTGCATATATTCAAGCACAATTTCAAATTTCAAAGTAAATGCATGAACATGTGCTTCAAGAAATAATTTGAATTCTTTATGGCCCAAGATATGTGTGGCTCTATGTCTCTTATCCTTTATCATTGGTGCAGATTCATATGCTTTCGCACGAATGCCTTGAAGAATCAAGAAGGGTGAATGATGCTCTGGAAAGAAAAGAAACTCTGGGAAAGATGGCTGCTGAACAGAAAGCAAAGCATTTGCAAGCATTGAAGGAGGTTGAGGATGCAAGAAAATTGCTTGTTAAAGAGACCTATGAAAGGAAATTAGCTGAATTGAATGCCCTGAAGGAGTCCTTGGAGAAGCAAAATATTGTTGATGCACTCTTATCGAATGATAGGAGGTACAGAAGATACACTAGGGATGAAATAGAGGTAGCAACAGATTCCTTCTCTGAGAGTAATGTCATTGGTGAAGGAGGGTATGGAAAAGTTTATAAGTGCCATCTTGATCACACTCCTGCTGCTGTTAAGGTTCTTTCACCTGATGCAATTGACAAGAAAGATGAGTTTCTAAAGGAGGTAATTTTTAGCTCCTAAAGGTTTCTAATGAGAGTAGTGTGTCAAAACCTAGTCATCTGCCTACTATCATGGCTGTTTGAAGAACCTTTAAACATTTGCTCAGGGAGGGGGAATTATAATTTATGTGTGATAGTTATCATGCATTCTGTTCATAGTGCCATTTGGGTTACACAATTTCAATGGTCTTTTAAATACTTTACTGACATAATTTTGTGCCATTTGGATACTGACATAATTTTAAATACTTTCTACTGTGGAATTTCCTAAAACTAACCCATCCTCTCTCTTGAATCTTTAAGTTGGACTGTCTTCTTAAAATTGTTACCATTAACATGATCATGTTTTTACTTGGTCATTATAATTTTATTAGTCTTTAGTAACATTGACTTCGCTCCTCCGTGGCAGTTCAACCAGAAAAAGAATAGCATTTTTTTCAGAAAGCATGTGCTGAATATTTCATGAATCCTGAGTTCATTGCAGTGAGCATCACTCAAAAATCTTACTCTGCTTTGCAGGTTGAAGTGCTAAGCCAGATACGACATCCACACATGGTTCTGCTGCTTGGAGCCTGTCCTGAAAGCAATTGCTTGGTCTATGAATACCTGGAAAATGGAAGCTTGGAGGAATATATTTTCCATCAGAATGGAAAGCCGCCTCTTCCTTGGTTTGTCCGGTTCCGGATAGTTTTTGAAGTAGCTTCTGGGCTTGCATTCTTGCATAACTCAAAGCCAGAGCCTATTGTCCATCGAGACTTGAAACCGGGCAACATCTTGTTAGACAGAAATTATGTGAGCAAAATTGGGGATGTTGGGCTGGCTAAACTCATTTCAAATGTTGTGCCTGACAATATCACTGAGTACAGAGAGACTGTTCTTGCTGGTACTCTCTACTACATGGACCCAGAGTATCAGAGAACTGGTACCATCCGACCCAAATCAGATCTGTATGCATTTGGAATTATTATACTCCAGTTGTTGACAGCTCGCCATCCAAATGGACTTCTGTTGATTGTTGAAAATGCCATTAAGAATGGTTCCTTATCTGAAATTTTAGATAAGTTCATTACAGATTGGCCACTTGCTGAAACTGAAGAATTAGCTCGTATTGCACTGAAGTGTTCAAGGCTTAGATGCAGAGATAGACCTGATCTTGATACTGAAGTTATGCCAGTTCTCCAGAAACTGGAGGGTTTTGCAGATGCTTGTGTGAAGCTGGAAAGAGATAATATCTATGCACCAAGCCACTTCTTCTGTCCAATCCTTCAGGTAAAAAGTTATGCTCCATTGCCTAAACATATGATTTACAGCTCTGATTCTCTGTATTAGCGTGCATCTAATCCTGTGCTTCGTCTTGTGGGTAATCTAGGAAATCATGGAGGATCCATACATTGCAGCTGATGGTTTTACATATGAGCACAGAGCAATTAAGGCATGGCTTGAGAAACACAATGTATCACCGGTGACAAAGCTGAGCCTCCAGCATTCGGAGATTATTCCAAACCACACACTGCGCTCTGCCATTCAACAGTGGAAGTCTCCTGTGGCAGTTTCAGGAAAAGATGGTTGAATTGTGTGCCGCTTTAGTAAATCTTCTCATTGCAGGAACTACGATATATAGTGTAGCTTTACTTTACCACTTTTGTTTTCAATGCCCCATTTTCAGACGAATGATAGGATGTAAATTGCTATTGCTTTGTATGCACTCAAAAAAACAAATGCAAAATCTTGTATATAATGTTCTGCTTTCCAATTTTTATAAGATGTCTGCTAAGAGAAAAAATTATAATCCGTACCCATGATCGCAAATTGTAAGAATAGCCTCAGAAATGATCCTCAATTGAGAGTATATAATTCACTTTAATTGTCAGTAAGAAAGTAATAACAGAATTTGCAGTTTAATAACGAGCGGTTTCTGAGTTCTACGTCGGCTTTGCAAGTTTGCTCAAAATTTTCTCCTTTCCCAAAGTCAGTGGAGTTGCTTTTTTCTTTCTTTTTTTACAAAAAGGGTTTTTTTCGTAGTACTGATTTTATCAATGACGGAAAATCTGCCACGACTTCGCTTGATCAATCTAAGCTTGTAAATAATGGTGTCTATTCTCAAGTATTTTGACAGAGATTTACTTCCACTATGAGACTCAAGCTATGTTTCATACTGTTGCTTCCACTCAAAGTGTTTGACAGCACCACATTTAACGGCAATTTCAAGCAAAGTCTCGAACCCTTCTTTTCGTGCAAGGGGTAACATGTATGACAAACCTCTCATGATTGATCCCGCACTCAGTTTCTATATTTTAATATCCGCAGCAGATCACAACACAGGTAGCCTACGATTATTAAATAGCAAGAGGTATTAGAGGGTCGTAGACAATCACGCTTTTAATTTTAGTCATCAAACCAAAAGTTTCTGGTTATTTTTCTAGATGGTGTGCTGGTTGTATCAACCTAGCATTCATATGGAAAGCTAAAGATATTGTCATCTATCTGTACGTATGCCCAAGGCGAGGTGCAGTACATTTAACATTAGCAACTATCTGTACATCTATACTTTCCTAAAGGAATCTCACTAAAGACATTTAATTATGAGTTTATGCTGTAATCAATAATCAGTTATCAACTTGTGTGAATTCTAAGGCATTTGCATCCGGATCTCGTGTAAAGATAGCTGGTCTTCCAGATTTGCTAAGTGTGTAAGGAACACCTGCAAAATAAAATGTCAAAGAGCCTTTGAAATAGTCTTCTCATGAGCAATAAAATGTCAAAGAGCCTTTGAAATAGTCTTCTCATGAGCAATAGACATGTAATAGAGATACTGATATTCTGAGAATGAAAACTGCAGAGGAAAAATTTACCTGCTTTGTCAAGGATCATTTTGAGTTTAGACACATTTCGAATTGCAATACAAGTATGACGATCTCGACCACCATGTGCAGGTCGTCCAGTTAAGGGGTCTGGATTTGGAAGTTCCATCAAATGAATCATCTCAGAACCCACCCACAGCCAAGCACCCCTATACGGGAGCTTATCATGTGGCCTAGCCTCATTTATTTCAAGACCTAATGAATTAAAAAACATATGGCTTATTTCCTTTTCCTCTTTTATTTATCTGAAAGGTAATTATGTACTTGGACTGAAAAAGTAGCTCACCTAAAATATTCTGATAAAATTCAAGTGACCTTTCAAGATTTTGGCACAGAATTCCAACATGGTGAACGCTAACAACTCCATAATCTGCACAATATCGGAACATAAATGAATACTTTTTCAAAAAAGTAAAGAATATAAAGAAAATGTATAAAGACTACCAAACTGGCTGAAACAAACAATAGCTAGGATTTACTTCTTAAATTCTAATTTCTTCTATGTTATGATTGCACATTATTTTTTAACATCAACCATGCAAAGGGAATTTAAGAAGCCAAATGATTATTGATTTTGATACAGACACCAAGATATGTTGCAAAGCAGAAAAACAAATTTCTGATGAACATATTCATCTCCTTTATACCATATAATAAAAATATTTTCATATATCATTGTTTGAAATTAGCAATAAGCCATAAACTAAATGAAGTATGCAATCTAATGGGACAGTCTGACTTTGAAAAATTAAGCACTTCAAGTCTCAAAGACCCTACACTTTCTCCCTGGAAAGCCAAGAACCAACTTAGTAATAAAACTTATTGTAATCTATGAAAATGAATAATAAATCGTAAGAGTTACCACTTTCATCACTGTCTCTAACTGATTCTTTCTTGAGCACACCTCCTTCAACAGACATCTTGGCTTTAGTCATGAAACAAAGCCCATTGTACCTATCATTTCTCATGGTAGTTTGACATATTTTGGATGATGTGTTTGTAAATATGGTGTTGATACTTCCCCGATTCACCTGTGATCAGAAGCCAGGGAGTCAAAATTATCAATAATAACAAAAGGAATTGGGACACCTACAGAATGAAATAGAGAGAAAAATATTTCATCGTATTATACCATAAGGAACCTTAATTTATACACGAAGAAAACAAATCATCTTGAGCTTCAGCTAATAGTGGTACAAGCTTGAGTGAAGATAACCATAAGATTACAGTTTATACAAACCAACTGAGATGGTATACAACTAATAAAGGGAACAAAAGTCAATCAAATAAATGGGATAGATGATGTGGGATATGTTTAAATAACATGGCAGATAGTTAGGAAAATCAAAATCAAGGAATTAATTCCTAATTTCCAGAGATTAGTTTCTGATTTATTATTAGTTTGTTTCCTATTTTAAATAAGGAGATATCATAAATCTCCAATTTTATGTTTAGTTTATATCTATCCCTTAAACTAAGGGATTTTCTGTTACTAGATTTATGGGATTCAATGGCAGAATTTTTGCCATGTTTCTCTTTATATTCTGGTAGTTTTTTCTTCAGTAAAATAATAAGAAGAATTTAATCTATCTCTCTTAAACTTTCATGGTATCAGAGCTCAGCCTTTGATGGTCAAAACGGCCATGGCTGGGACTAAAAAAACCACAAATTCTTCTGAAAGAACCGCAGAAAGTTCCAACCTTGAAACTGCCATGCCAAACAGCAGAACAGATCAGTTTTCTCAGAATACTTCATTCCATTTAACCTCTCACAGATTGAATGGAAAAAATTACTTAGAGTAGTCTCAATCTGTGAAGTTAGCAATCGACGGCAGGGGAAAACTTGGGCACTTGACTGGCAAGGTGCAGCAACCAGCAGCTGGAGAACTGAATCTGAGCGCATGGAGGTCAGAAAACTTGATGATCACTGCCTGGCTTATCAACTCGATGGAGCCAGCCATAGTTAAACCCTACTTGTTTCTACCCACTGCAAAAGATGTATGGGATGCTGGTCGAGAAACATACTCCGATTTAGAAAACTCATATCAGATTTTTTATTTAAAAACAAAACTTTGGCAATCCAAACAAGGAGAGAAAGAAGTCACAGTGTACTATAATGAAAGAGTTTCATTGTGGCAAGAATTGGATCAATGTTATGATGTCGAATGGGAGTGCCCTACTGATAGTGTGAAAATTATGAAGAGGGAAGAGAATGACTGTGTGTATTTATTTTTGGCGGGCCTCAATCGTGATTTGGATGAAGTAAGGGCTCGAATTCTTGGAAAGAAAACTGCTGCCATCCCTTCGTGAAGCGTTTTTTGAGGTTAGAAGAGAAGAATCTAGGCGAAAGGTCATGATAAACAATTGGGAATTGAAACCAGTGACAGAAACTGAAAATTCAGCCCTTGTTTCAAAACTCACAGAATCTGAAGGAGAAAGAAAGAAGAAACCCTAGTGCGACCACCGAAAGAAGCCATGGCACACAAAAGAAACATGCTGGAAGATCCATGGAAAGCCACCAAATTGGAAGAGGAAACAAGGAAATGAAAATCGAGCATTTAAGGCCTCCCATGAAGAGAACCAAGGGAAGCAAGTCAATTCAGAAGCGTCTCCATTCACAAAGGAACAGCTAGATCACTTGTACAAGCTTTTCCAATCTCCACAATTCAAAGTAAATCCCTCTTGTTCTTTGGCCCAAAAAGGTAACTTTGTTACTGCTCTCCTTAGCATCAATTCTAATCAAACCAACACTTGGATCTTAGACTTCGGAGCAACCGATCATATGACAAGTTGCTCCAATCTTTTCTCATCTTACAATCTATGTGCAGGAAACAAAAAAATCAAGATTACTGATGGTTCACTCTCAGCAATAGCGAAGACAGGATCCATTGTCATCTCCTTTGTTAACTTTGCCTAATGTTCTTCATGTACCTAAATTGTCTTGTAATCTTTTGTCAATCAGCAAATTAACTAATGATTTCAAGTGTCAAAGTTAATTTCTATTCATCTCAGCGTGAGTTTTAGGAACTAATATCGAGGAGGATGATTGGCAGTGCTAGAGAAAGTGGAAGTCTCTATTTCTTCGAAGATGGAACTGATTTAGGCAAATAAATTCCAAGTACCTTTTTCAATCTTTTTTTGTTTTTAGTAACAATAATATTATGTTATGGCATTGTAGATTAGAACATTCAAGTTTTCATTATTTAAAACACTTATTTCTGAATTTGTTTAATAATAAAAGTCCATCTTCATTTCAGTGTAAAATTTGTGAATTAGCCAAATACCATTGTTCAATTTTTCCTCCAAAACTATACCAAGTATCAAAACCATTTATATTAATTCACAGTGATGTATAGGGACCATCGAAGGTGTCCACAATTATGAGAAAAAAATGGTTTGTTAGTTTTATTGATGATCACAAAGGAATAAGTTGGGTGCATTTGTTAAAGGAGAAATCTGAAGTGGAAGAGTTTTGAAAAACTTTTGCACCAGGGTGGAAACACAATTTCAAGAAAAAATAAAAAATTTTAGAAGCAACAATGGAAAAGAATATTTTAACAAAGTCTCAGGCAAGTTTTTCTTAGAAAAAGGTATGATGCATTAAAGTTCTTGCAATGATACACTCCAGCAAAATGGAGTAGCTGAAAGAAAAAAACAAACACCTTTTAAAAGTTGCTAGGGCATTGTCACTCACAAATAGGGTTCTTAAGTATCTGTAGGTGAAGCCATTCTCATAGGTACATACCTTATAAATCGAATGCCTGCAAAAATCTTACAATTTCAGACACTCTTAAGTGTTTTTCAAAAAATATTTTTCATATCTAAGTTGTCTCTTAACTTGCCATTACGAGTATTTGGATGCACTGCTTTTGTTCACATTCATGGACACAATCATGATAAATGAGATCCAAGAGCAAGGAAGTGTGTTTTTGGAAGCTATGCTCCAAATCAAAAAGGATACAAATATTATGATCCCATTTTCAAAAAAATGTTTATTACCATGGATGTAACCATTTTTGAGTTCAAACCATTTTTTGAAGCTCGTCTTCAAAGGGAGACATATTGAAGATTCAAATTACGTTTTTCAACCCACAATGACCTCAAAAGGACCAAATTTTTTCATAAATGCAAAACAGAGTGTTTTAACTAATTTTATTGATTCATCTAATAATCTTAATGAAACAACAACAGGTATTAAAGAACTTCTTGTTTGCTCGCAAAAGAAAAACATTCGAAGCAACGAGACTGATGCTCCTCAGCAATGTTCAGAGTCTGATCCAAAGACTAATCAAAACTCCGCCGAATCAGGTAATTTTCATACTACACCTATCTAAGACAAATCACCCAATTCTAAGCCTATTCAATCTAAGTCTAGTTTTTCTGATTTTGAAGTCCTATTGCTAATAGAAAGGGTGTTAGAACTTGTACCAAACACCTCATATCAAATTTCATCTCTCAAAAAAGTCTTTTACTTTCCTTTCTTGCTTTTATTTCACAATTGTCTTGTGTGGAAATTCCAAAGATTGTACAGGATGCTCTACTGGTTCTTGAGTGGAAGGAGGCTATTCTAAAAGAGATGAGGGGCCCTTGAAAAAAATAATACATAGGAAGTAATGGATCTGCCAAAAGAGAAAAAAAAAGAAAAAGCTGGTTGCAAATGGGTGTTCACAATCAAATACAATTCAGATGGATTACTTGACCGGTACAAGACACACTTGGTTGCTCAAGGTTTCACTCAAATATATGATATTGATTACCATGAAACCTTTGCACCAGTAGCAAAACTAAATACAGTAAGAGTCTCCCTTTGTCCATTGCAGCCAACCTTGACTGTGTTCTATAATAGTTAGATGTGAAGAATGCATTTCTTAATGGAGACTTGGAGGAAGAAGTTTATATGGATCCGCCACCGAGTTTTGATGAAAAGTTTGGATTGAAGGCCTGCAAACTAAAAAAATTCTTATATGGATTGAAACAGTTGCCAAGAGCTTGGTTGAGAAAGTCACTCAATTCGTAAAAGATCAAAGGTACACTCAGGGATAGACTGATCATACTATGTTCACAAAGCATTTAGCCAATGAAAAGATAGCTATTCTCATAGTCTATGTGGATGATATTATTATGACTGGATTAACATAGTTAAGATGGAACATTTAAAAAATAGCCTTGCATCTGCATTTGAGATTAAAGACTTAGGGTCACTGAGATATTTTCTTGGAATGGAAGTAGCTCGATCAAAGAAAGGAATTTCAATTTCACAAAGAAAATATCATTAATCTACTCAAAGAAACTAGAATGAGTAGTTGTCGTCTTGTAGAAACTCCAATTGATCCAAATCAAAAGCTTAGGGAGAAAATAGGTGATCCAAGGAATGCGTCACAATACCAGAAGTTATTTGGGAAGCTCATTTACTTGTCACACACATGACAATTCATAGTGCATCTTGTAAGTCAATTTATACACTCTCCTCATGAAGGGCATCTGGAAGCTGTTTATCGAATTTTAAAGTATTTGAAGAGCTCATCACGAAAAGGTCTATTCTTCAAGAAGAATGACCAATGAAGCATTGAGGCATATACAGTCTCAAAATTGGGCAGGCTCAATTACTAATAGAAAATCAACATCAGGTTATTGTATTTTTATGTTGAGGAACTTAGTGACATGGAGAAGCAAGAAGCAAAATGTGGTTGCTAGAAGTGGTGCAGAAGTAGAATACAGATCCATGTCTCATGGGGTGTGCGAGATGATGTGGCTCAAACAAGTTATGGAAGAACTAAAGAGACCTATGACCATGCTTATGAAATTGTATTGTAACAATAAAGCAGCTATCAACATTGCACACAATCCAGTTCAACATGACAGAACAAAACATGTTGAGATTGACAAGCACTTTATAAAGGAGAAACTTGAAACAGGAGCTATTTACATGCCATTTGTTGCAACATCGCAATAGATAATTGATATTCTTACAAAAGGATTGTTCAAACCTAACTATGAGTTTCTCATCAGCAAGTTGGGCATGATAGACATCTATGCACCAACTTAAGGGGGAGTGACGGATGGTTAGGAAAATAAAAATCAAGGAATTAATTCCTAATTTCTAAGAATTAGTTTCTGATTTATTATTAGTTTGTTTCCTGTTTTAAATAAGGAGATATCCTAAATCTCCAATTTTATCTTTAGTTTATATAGATCCCTTAAACTAAGGGATTTTCTGCTACTAGAATTATGGGATTCAATGGCAGAATTGTTGTCATGTTTCTCTATATAATCTAGTGGTTTTTTCTTCAGTAAAATAATAAGAAGAATTTAATCTCTCTCTCTTAAACTTTCATAACATAATAGCGCTTTTCTATACAAAAAAGTTTGTGTAATTGAGTTTGTATCACTCATTGACAACTGAAATTGTAGTTTTTCCCAATCGTGATCCAAAGATTCATGTACAGTATGCACTCAATCTCCCAAAGAGTTGCACCGAACTTCATTAGCATGGCCAAAAGGATACTAATGGAAATTATTTCCCATGTGCCAGTAGGATAGGAAGTAACACTGGATCCTAAAAACCAGTACATGTACCCTGTGAAATCTACATAATTTTCTGGGCAAGAGCAATTGCTAAGGGGTCAACACGCTTTCAAAATCACAAGGAAAATCCTGAACATCCGCAAAGCAATTGACAATTGATGAACTCAATTGAACGAGAAGCAACTCTTTTTAGTCATAAAATCAAAAGCCCCTCTCTCTTGTTGCCTAGAACCAATTGATACAAATTGATATCTTACAGTCCCCATAAATCCAAATCAATGCCAACAATTGCATACTAAAATTAAGCATTTAGGCAAAGAGTCATCTTTTTGATAAAGATTTCAATAATTCTCCAAGACACCAAATTCATAGTTCAAAAAATTTAATTCTTGAACTAAGCGCGAACCACTTTTATTTTTCTGGTCAGCCAAGCATCGGATATTGACAAGATGAAAATTCTGAATGATGCTGAACTATTTTTGTCTGGACTTCTTCATCATAAATATCTAAAATTAAACACAGTTTCTGCTTCAGAGGGCAAAAGTGAGCAAAACATAAAAACGTGGCTCAAATCCTATTCAACTCCAGTCAATCAGCAGAGAAGTAATTCAGTTTAGTAGGTACACATATATCAATCCAATTTTTTTAAAAAAGTTTCCTTTATAAAATAACTACAGCATATGAATATTTAAATTACCGGGTGTCGCACGGGAACGATGGCAGTTGGAATGAGAAGAGACGCCATTGAAGACCACCGACCACTGTTCAGCGTCCTGTTTGAGTTAATTAATTAAAATAATAATCTGTCAAGTGTGTATGAACCTCTCAATTTCCAATTACTCTAAACTCTTTCCCTGTTCACAATATTTTAGCCTCAGCTTTCGAGCAATGAACATCAGCCACTATTTCCCGTTTGGGCTAAATGTATAATTTTCAAAAACTATGTGGGCACAAAATGAAATTAAACTAAATTAAGGGGAGTTATGATAATTATAAAAATAATAATCACTTGAGGGTTTGTCTACGATACATGTTTATTGTTACATGTTAATATTAATTTTATTATTGTCAATTTAAAATATTTTTTGTAAAAATTTAAAATAAAAATAAAAATTTAATATTTTAAATTTTTATAAAAAAATATTTTAAATTAATAATAATAAAATTTTTAATATATGTATAACCATGGCGAAGCTCATAATAATTGTTGATACGAGTAGTAGAAGTAGAAGCAGAAGGGAAGGTTTGACAGTGTTGAGATTCTCCGTCAGGCTAGGTTAGGTTAGGTTAGGTTAGGTCGGAGGTCAACAACACGTACAAGTGGAATAAACGTGATTCAAAGCGGCATGGACAAGGCCAGCAGGTTATTATTTCTTATGGGCATGTAATATCCTTTTTAAAATTTATGATTTTATAAAAGTAATTTATTAATTAATTAGTATGTTTATGACATAAGCAATGACATCGTCATCTTACGTTTATCCCCACGTGCCTACAAAAGTATATTTGTTAGCGTCGGACTGAATTGTGTCAACTTCGATTCAAAGAATTAAAACTCAAAAATAGAACATGTAAAGAAAAGGTTAATTTTGAGGGCTTACGCGGTCGGCAGCCGTCATTCCCCGAGCAACTCTCAAATCTAATCTATAATTACACTTTTACCCATATCCCGTCCATGAAAGAGGGTAAAACGCAATTAGAGAAATCAAATTTTGGAATGTCAATTATATCCTTAAATTCACAAATTCCCTAGTATTCAACTCTCATGAAACAAATATAATATACATTTTAGCAAAATTAAGACGAGTTGGAAAAAAAAAATTGAAATTTATAGTAAATTTGAAATAAATATAAATATAAATAAATATTTACAAATATTTTAATAATTATATATGAATATTTATTTTTTTATTTTTGTAGTAATTTTAATTAATTTAATTTTTTTAATAATTAGCTTTAATTGTTACAATAAAATTTAAAAATTATACATATTTGAAAGATAAAAATATCATTGACGAGGTAAATTAATTATTTTTTTATTACTTATAAAGATTTATTCTTTATTAATTTATATATTATTATTCATTATTATAAAAATTATATCAAGTGAATGCTAGTTACAATTAAATAAAATGAATATATAAACTTTTGTAATTATTATTTTAGACTTATAAATTTATAAATTTT
>CP135538.1:5374295-5389688 GCA_032402905.1 Khaya senegalensis | reverse complement strand
TAAAATAATTATTTTTTTTAATAATTGTGATCAATTTTATTTTATGTAAGTAATATATTTTATTTTAATTTAGTGTTAAAATTTATATTTTTAATTTAATAATTTATAAACTTAAATTTAATATTTAATAATAATACAAATATAGTTAAAAATATATAAAAAAAATTACTAAAAATTTATAAATATTTATACATATTTAATAAATATTAAATATCCGTTTAAGTGAATTTAATAATAAAATATCAAATTTATTATTAATTTAGTACGAATTTGATATTAATTTTTTTAAAATAAATACGAATACATATTTAAAAAATATTCATCTTAAATTCGGTCTGTAATCACACCCAATCAAATCTCTTAACATGTAATTTTAAAATAATTAAAATGGTATATAGCCAAATATGATTTTTGGATTTCTTTTCACCATAGATCATAAAGATTTTCATTCAAGTTCTGTACCGCCGGGTAATAATCACCAGCATAATTGTCCTTTGGCTAAATCTAAATCCTTGCTAGTTAAGTAATATGGCCATATTAGCCATTTCCCCTCCATCACAATTTGTTTTTGTTAATGAATTTAATATTCCAATCACATTTTATTTATTATGAAGTTAAGATGTGTGGGTATGTGTGTACACACTTTTTTTTTTTAATTTATAAAGTTTTCGTTTTGAATTTTTTATTTATTATAAAAATAAATATAATTTTAATAAAATATCCTTATCATTAAAATTAATTGACAATAAAAAATAAAAATATCTTTCTATAAATTTTTTTTAGAAATCGAGAATTTTATAAATTATAAGAGTGATATATAATAAAATCTCGTATGTACAAATTTTCGATAGGTAAATCCGGATATTTCAAGACCTGTAAGTGTAATTCTGAAACTTTAGGAACAGGGACAAATATGGAAAATGCCTTAGTTCTAGGGGTGGTGGGTATTAATAAATATCATAATCTTACAAGGACGTTTCGAGATGATTTCTATTTCCTTACTCGTTTAGCCCATTTCTCTCCACCTTCCTCTAGTAATCTCTTTTGGGTCTAGCTCTTGTTGCAAGAAACTTCCCATTTCCCAACGTTTCTTAAACCCATCAAATTCGAATAAGCAAAAATGAATAAAAATAATTAACAAAAACTCCCCCAACCGCGTAAAATTACATAATAATCCAAAAAGTCAAGTCACCGTCAAAGCCCCGCACCGCGTTCACATTTGCGCACACGCTTCTTTCCTTGCATCTCTTCCTCTCTCTTCTCTCTCTCAGCTGCCGTTACTATATAAGCCTCGCTTCGTGTCATATCTTCTCCAATTTGAAATCAACCGGGTTCACATTTTCCCATCCAAGCATTTCTCAAGCACTTGTCAACCTATTGAAACACGCACGTTAAACGCTCACTTTCGATTATCTCTTCAATGGAAATAACTCCTTTCCCATTTCTTAGTCAAGAGGAGTACTCCCACTTCTTGGATTTGTTCTCTGAAATGGAGGATAAAACCAACATTGGGTTCAATGGAAACACCAATTTGAAGAAGCGGCGACGACACGAGGACGAAGATGGTGACCAGCAGAAGGAAGCTAATAAGAAACAAGAATTGAAGAAGAGTGCCGCGTGGAGTGGTATACTTACTTCTTTAATCTCGTTGGATGAAGAAGAGAAACGCGAACAAGAACAATATTCTATCGAGTCTCTCCAAGATAAACTCCTTTACGATGATAATGAGAAGCGAAAGACTCAAGCAATGAATGAATATGCCCATCAATTGCAGGACCATTATAACGAATTAGACGTAATGGATCAGTTAAGAACCAAACGATCTCGTCGTAAGGCTTCGGCGGTTGCCACCGTGGCTGCAGCATCATCTGAGGACGCGGGTGCGAGTACCCCGATGCCCCAGCCGGGTAATACTTCGAGTGGTCCCAGTCAGCACCGGCGGTTGTGGGTGAAAGACCGCTCAAAGGTCTGGTGGGAGGAGCGTAACCACCCCGATTTTTCGGAAGAACAGTTTCGGCGTGATTTTCGGATGAGCAAAGCCACTTTCAATATGATTTGCGAGGAGTTAGAAAGCGCTGTAATGAAAAAGAACACGATGCTTCGCGAAGCTATTCCGGTCCGTCAACGCGTGGCGGTCTGTATTTGGAGGTTGGCGACGGGTGAACCGCTCCGGGTCGTGTCAAAACGGTTCGGATTGGGGATATCAACTTGCCATAAGCTGGTTTTGGAGGTTTGTTCTGCAATGAAGACAGTGTTAATGCCCAAGTTCTTACAGTGGCCCGACGATCAGAGAATTAAACAGACTAAGGAAGAATTCGAGAATTTTTCTGGTATAACAAATGTTGGCGGGTCAATGTACACAACTCACGTACCAATCATAGCGCCCAAAATTAGCGTTGCCGCTTATTTGAACAAGAGGCACACAGAGAGAAATCAGAAGACATCATATTCCATTACAGTTCAAGGAGTTGTTGATCCTAAAGGAGTTTTCACTGATGTTTGCATCGGGTGGCCAGGGTCGATGCCGGATGACCAAGTGCTTGAGAGGTCTGCTCTGTTCCAACGGGCTAACAGAGGGATTTTGAAGGATGTTTGGATAGTGGGAAATTCCGGGTATCCTTTAATGGACTGGGTTTTAGTTCCTTATACGCAGAAGAATTTGACATGGACACAGCATGCGTTTAACGAGAAGATTGGGGAGATTCAAGGAGTGGCTAAAGATGCATTTGCGAGATTGAAAGGGAGATGGGCTTGTTTGCAAAAGAGGACAGAAGTGAAACTACAGGATTTGCCTGTTGTTCTTGGAGCTTGTTGTGTTCTGCATAATATTTGTGAGATGAGGAATGAAGTGATGGATCCCGAGTTGAAGTTTGATCTCTTTGATGATGAAATGATTCCTGAAAATAGTTTGAGGTCCATTGCTTCTGCACAGGCTAGAGATCACATTGCTCACAATTTGCTCCACCATGGCCTCGCCGGAACTTCTTTTCTACATTGATGATTTATGTTTATTATTTATTGTCATTATTTTCTACACGCACGCGCGCGCGCGCACACACACGCACGTATACATAGAGACACCCACACAAACTCTCTTCTGAATTTTGTGATTCTTTTGTAGAATAGCTTGTTGTAGTCACCATTATTGGTAGCAATAATAACAAAAAAACCAATCATTTATTATTTTTTTTTTATGACTTTTCCCTTTTCTTTTTTTTTTTTTTATAATCCGGCAATCCCTTCTCCCTTATCCAATACAAGAAAGACAAAAAAATTCAGCTGAGCTTTTCTCGGCATTGATTAGGGAGAGTGAATTCATTTTTTAAATTATTGATCAATGTTTTGAAATCTTCATCAAATTATTCTTCGATCAAATATTGATTGCTTTGATTGAGTTTAATATGTCCGATTGTATTGTAGTATAAGCAAGCACAATTACAGCAGATAATTAATTGGTATTAAACAATGGTTGAGGTCCTCGATGACGTTAGCTTCACACCTGTATAATTCTCCTAGCAAATAAACACACAGAATTGGGTGTCACAAGCATAAGCCGAGAGCAAAGGCAAACACAATTGCAAGATAAGATACACGGTCACTACGCGTATAAGATACACGGTCACTACGCGTTTAGATCAGTTATTGCCTGTGGGTCCATGTTAATTTGACTCTGACGAGCTGCCTCCGGGGCAGGCTTGCTCAGTTGGTAGGCCCAGATCAATGGTTGATCTCCACGTGTCTCCTGGTAAAAATAACCTGAGAGTCTTCGGACCCCACGAGCTTCGTTGTCACAATCACTTAAAATTCACAAATTACAGAGACAGGGAGATAAATTAAATTAAGGGAGAGAGTGTCTGTGTCATGGAGAATCAGAACAGAAATTTGGAGGATGTGGGAGAGGATTACGAGGTGCGTGCCATGACGGGAGAGCTTCAAGATGAAGGGGAGATAGGGTCCAGCTTGACCATGGAAAGAGTTGCTGCAGCCAAGCAGTTTATTGAGAACCATTACAAGGCTCAGATGAAACACATTCAGGAACGAAAAGAAAGGTTTACTTTCTTCGCATATGTAATTTTATGTTGCATTTTGGAAGGATCTCATTTATATTATGCTATGTTTTATTTGCATGCGTAAATGTTTTCAATTATGTTATTGAACTGGACTAATTTGGAGTTTTTTTCAATGCTTGTTTACTGTTATCAGCTGGGGATTAATTACGTTAGGCACTAGATGTACAGTGTCTTCTGTTTTTGGACTTTGTGGTGGTTATGCTATAAAATCTTAATTTCATCGTGTTATCGCAATGCAAACATTGCCTAAACGATGTGTTTAATAAAGGGATAGTGAAATTAGGAGGGTAAATAACAATTATTCTTTTATTTCGTTTTAGCATTTTATAGCGGAATGTGCCTGCTATGTTGAGCAGTTGACTTTGTCGTACTTTGCTGGAGTTAAGTGTATCAAAAACAGAGAAATACAAATTGCCAACACGGTGAGGAAACTATTGTTAAAGTTGTATACGTTGGAATTTCATTGGACTTTTCACGGGCAAACCAAGAAGTGAAGAGTGTGACCTATAAGGATTGTCATATCTTATAGCATAAAGTAAATTCACGTGGAATTTGAATGCTAGAGGACACTTACAAAGGATTTGAAACTACATTCAAGCAGTTCATTCAAGCGGTTCTTTAATTGTTTTGATTCTGTTAAATTTTTGCACTGTTATCTAGAAAGTTGTTTTCGTTGCATCCAACAGATTTTGCACTTTCCACATGGTAAAGGAGTTGTGACTGTAAATATTGAAATTTTGAAAGAAAAGTTTAAATAGAAAATTTTTCATATAAATGAGTCCCTTTGTTATGCATTTTCCCTGCACTTGGAAGCATGAAGTGTATTTGATTTCTGTCACTGTTTACTGGTTTACATATGAATCTTTAGCAGTATGAGCAAAATAACTTTGCTTTGTTTTATTTTCTTGGTGCTCTACATGGCAAAACACTTCAACATCTTTGAAATTTTTTTGCATTTGGTAGTACGAAGGGAGAGCTGAAGGAAGATATAAGATCTGAACTGTTAGTGTAATTGAGATTGTGATTTGGATTTGCTATGCATTTCCATTATCATTGGCCTGTTTTCTGTATGTGTCTTCTGCCTTATTGGTTGCCATTCTAGTTTCTAGTTTCATGCTTACAGAAACACAAGAATGCATTCATCACTATGCATGAATGGCATTTGTCTTCAATTTTAAACTTTAAATACTTAATGCCTTGTTTTTATTGTTTGCCCTCTTATTAGAGAATGGAGTTTTCATTCTCTGATCTTGGTACTTTTCCTGGCATATTGCTATTAATGACAGGCGCTTGGTGCTGGAAAAAAAGTTGGCATCTTCATATGTTCCAGAAGAAGAACAAATTAATCTACTGAAGGATCTGGAGCGCAAAGAGACAGAATACATGCGGCTAAAAAGGCATAAGATTTCTGTTGATGACTTTGACCTTCTTACCATTATTGGAAGAGGAGCTTTTGGAGAGGTTAGATGCATATTGTTTATGAGATGTGAAGAGATCTCTTTGACAATTCTCTCCAACATTTCTCAATAAAAAATTATTATTGGGCTGAACGCTGATCATATGTGGACACGGTTTGCAATACACTATCAGCAAGACACTACCATTCATCATCATAAGATTGATCCAATTCTTTCTATAGTGGAACTATTTCATTATAGTACACCATGACTTCTTTCTCTACTTGTTTGGATTGCCAAAGTTTTGCTTTCAAATAAAAAATCTGAGACGAGTTTTCTAAATCAGAGTAGGTTTCTTGGATGGCATCCCATACATCTTTTGCAGTGGGTACAAATAAGTAGGATTTACCTATGGCTGGTTCCATCAAGTTGATAAGCCAAGCAATGATTAATGAGTTTTTTGACTCCCATGTGCTTAGATTTAGATCTCCAGCAGCTGGTGATTGCACCAGCAGTTTTGGTCAAGTGCCCAAGTTTTCACATGTCTTCAATTGCTAACTTCACGGATTGAGCCCATTCCAGGTAATTTTTTTCATTCAACCTGTGAGAGGTTAAATGGAATGAAGGATTTTGAGAAAATTGGTCTGCACCGCTGTTTGGCATGGTGCTGTAGTCATTTCAAAAGAATTTGTAGTTCTTCTAGTCCCAGCCATGGCTGTTTTGGCCATAGTGTCTGGAATAGGATCCTACTCATTGTTTCTTGTGGCTCATAGAGATATTCTTGCATATATTGCATTAATACTCTGGGATTTTACTTTTGTGCACTTGCTTAAGTTAGTTGCTATTTTTCTTTGAGGGTATTTAAGGGAGGTGGATGAAAAACTGATAAGAGTTCAATAGTACTGACAATGGTGCGGAGGTACACTATTGCTGGTGGTGGGCTGCCATACTGAAGACAGCACTGATGCTGGTGGAATGGTGGTGAGGGCTAAGTTGCTGATATATATTAAGATAGGGAGACTGTATTGGCTGTAATGAGGCATGGTGCTAGGCAACAATATAGGAGGTGATGATAGGGATGGTGGAATTAATACATTGTGGGTAGTGGTAGATTGGCCTCAAGAATTATATGGTAATTGTGGTGAAAATAGTGGTGGAGATGTTGCAATTAGGCATGACAGTGGTTGAGGTTGTAGGGTGAAATGGCTTGTGTAGCCTAGATGATGATGTTATGCTGAAGCTAAAGGTGGATTAAGCTCAAAGCAATACTAAGTGTTGTTGGTGGTATTGATTTGGTTATTTCTAGAACATCTAACAACAGATCATAGAACGTTGTACTTGAAGTTCTCAAGTCCCAGCCTATGGGTGGGATGTACATGTCCACCATCTTAAGGTTTTAAAATTTCCTGTTATTAAGAAGCAAAAATCTAAGCTGCAGTATAGTTTTCTGATTTTGGAACTCCACGCAATCAGTTCCTATGAAATGAATGAGACCCTTGCTTGTTTATTGGAGGTAGAACTGTTCATGTTCTGACTGAATCTTCGTCATGTTTGGATTCTTGTTCTTTTGCAATTTTCTTTTCTCAAGTCCAACTTGAGGACACATAATGGTGGATAGCCTGCTCCCATCCCTAAACTCCTTAGTATACCTTTACTATGGTGCAGGTGGGACTAGAGCCCATTGTCAGTATGCTGCCAAATGACCTTACCAGTTAAACAAACTAGCAGTTTTTGTCACATGATCACATCAGTTTTTATTGTTACATTGTTTTTGCCTAATCTATATATTCCAATGTGGTTTTCAATGTTCTTCTAACTTGGTGTTCTACACCTTTTCTTGGAAGATCATTAGGAGGCTTATATATTTTTATTTCACAGGTCAGATTGTGTAAGGAGAAAAAATCGGGCAACATTTATGCCATGAAAAAGTTGAAGAAGTCAGAAATGCTTAGCAGAGGACAGGTAAGATCCAAAATATTAAGGGTTTTTTTTTTTAATGTATTATTATTGTTGGGGACATGTTATGGTGCTTGGAAAAAAATGCTATCTTTGTTTTCCTGGCTATAGCTGAATCCTTTGCATCAACGGTACAATTTCAGTTGATTACCCCAAGAAAGAGGTTATTGTTGTCTCTGTGTTTCATCTACTTGTACCATTTTTTTCAATGGTCTTTTCATACCCTGATGAGCTGCATTAAGCTCTTGATCCATAGGTCTTCATGAAACATGCCATACATAAGTTTACAATAACGAGGATAGCTGAATTGTGCATGCTAATTTGTGATGTGTGGTGACTGGTGAGAGATAGAAATATGGAACTGGGAGTGGACATCCATGGGAAGTTAATGGTTTTAACATGATGACAGATTTGGTTTAGATTTTCTGATCATTTACAAAAAAGATTGATGAATTTTGTATTGGAATCAATACAAAAATTATTGCTAATTTATATGTTTCTTTTTCCATCTTATAAGAACCTTTAATGTGGTAACTGTTGTTATGGGTACTTCATTCTTTTGGAACATCTTGGATAATGACTAGGATGCGTGGAATTATTATAGTTGTGAACTGATAATAAAAGCAATCTCATGGCATCTATCTATGAGAAGCAGAATTGCTGCTTCCTAAATTTTGAACTTTTAAGCAGCTGCTTTTGTAACAACTATAGTTGAAATTTACTCAAAGGCCAAGTCACTCAGGGAACATCAGCCATTATCAATAATTATGCATGTCACTTTACATCTTCTTTAAATTTCCGTACGCAAACTGCTTATGTACACATGCCTCAGGTTGAACATGTTAGAGCTGAAAGGAATTTGCTTGCTGAAGTTGCCAGTCACTGCATTGTGAAACTCTATTACTCCTTTCAAGATGCTGAGTACTTGTATCTAATTATGGAATATTTGCCTGGTGGTGACATGATGACTTTGCTGATGAGGGAGGAAACTTTGACTGAAACAGTGGCTAGATTTTATATTGCTGAAGGTGTACTGGCTATAGAATCTATTCATAAGCATAACTATATTCACAGGTTGGTGTTCTCTATGTTGTGACAGTTCTCTATGTTGTGACATGTTTATGCAAACAAATATATTTAAGAATAAAGTACCTCAAAGTGCAGTATACTTGCTATCTTGGTGGCTTAACTTATTCACAACCATGTGCATGTTCAATTATTTTTCAGAGATATAAAACCTGACAACCTTCTGTTGGATAAAAATGGTCATATGAAACTCTCTGACTTTGGTCTCTGCAAGCCTCTTGACTGCACCCATTTGTCTGCTATAAATGAAAATGAAGCCCTGGATGATGAGACTTTGAATGAATCGATGGATGTTGATGGCCACTTTCCAGAATCTGGAAGTGGGAGGCGCTGGAAGAGCCCCCTTGAACAATTACAGCATTGGAAGATAAATAGGAGGAAACTGGTATGGAGTAGTTTCTCTTTCTTATGTGTAGATGTGGTGCTCTTGCACACATCTCTTTAACTTAGATTGCAGATTAGGGTCAAGACATGCTTGCTGATTTTATTTTGAAGGATTATAGAGATTAAAATAGAATATTGTGGCATCATATAAGCTGGAAATTAGATTCTGTAGCTATATTTGACACAGTGCATGAGTTTGTTTGCCCAAAGAATTGTCATGTCCTTGATAGAGCATGGAAAGTGAAAAGATCTTTGAAAGCTCTGGTTCAATTCTCTGAAACTACTGTGTGTATTTGTAACCCAGTGAAGATTGTAACTGTCTTCGTAGTTGAAGTGGCTAAGGAAGAAATATAACTCCTCTATTCCCATTCCTCTCCTTTCTGTGCATCTTTGATGCTTTAAAATTTAAGATGTAGTTGCCTTCATTATTTTTTACCATTTCTTTAATGAGTGTTTCTCTTATATGATTCTGGCATGCTTGGGTCTATACCTTTGCACATTGGGTGAATTCTTATTTACTGCAAAAGAAGGGTAACAATCTTCATAGTGATATTACGTGAATAACTATTAATTTTGTTATTTCTGAAGATTTATATTTGGAAATATCTTCTTTCTAAAGTCTCTGTTTTCTAATAATTCTGTTGACAGGCATATTCCACAGTGGGCACACCTGATTATATTGCTCCAGAAGTGTTGCTAAAGAAAGGATACGGAATGGAGTGTGACTGGTCAGCCAATTAGAATGAAATGCTTCCTTTTAATTGATTTATCTGATATTGATTGTATGTTTTGACTTATATAGTTCATACCTGTCCATGTACTGTGAACATTCAGTTTTCTTCTTATTTTTCAAATGATTGCGGACTTACATTTCATAAAAGTGAATTAATTCTGACAGAACTTCTTTTTTCTTTTTAAATGTGTTTCCTATGGCTGATATATGACTGTCTTTTTACTAGGATTATCTTTTTGTTGCTTCTGATTTGGAGGTTTACACTAGGATATCTGTTCCATCTAGGAAATAATGTGTATTTTGATAAAGTGGCTAACTTTTCTGCCAGAAACCCCTAAAATGTTGTATTTATAAGAGTATAGCTTATCAAAAGAAAAGAGTGATGTATAATCCTTCCAGAGTAATTTCTTTTTTAGCCATAACTATAGAGTTGTGCTTTCTCTTTCATGAATTTCTTATTCAGTTTTACACTTGCAGGTGGTCACTTGGTGCCATAATGTATGAAATGCTTGTTGGTTATCCCCCCTTTTACTCTGATGATCCAGTCACAACATGCAGAAAGGTTTACTTGCGACAAGATTTGTTTCTATTTATTCGTATGAGCTGAATTAGATGATACTGAATAGCTTTTGGGTTCCATCTGACTCTAAGACACTGTGTGACCTTCATCACAATATATTGTTGAATCTAGTTTCTCTGACATAGAAGAATATGATTTGTTTCCTTGTTTTAATGAATTCACGATCATTTTATTGGTGTCCGATAAGAAAGAAGTAAAACTATTTCCTGATTGCACTAGTCTGGTGATGCGTTTGATTTATCTAATTGAGTTGTTTAATGCACAAACCTCATGGATTGAATGCAATTTCTAAAGGATGAGTGCATATGTTTTGATCCTTCACATTTCATGAAATGTATTTCAGATTGTCCATTGGAGAAATCACTTAAAATTTCCTGAGGGGGCAAGATTGACACCTGAAGCAAAGGATCTGATTTGTAGGTTGCTTTGTGATGTTGAACATAGGCTTGGTACTCTAGGGTCAGACCAAATTAAAGTGCGTTTCTTGTACACTACAATATCCTTTCTCTTCCTGTTTGTTGTTGTTCTGTAGTGCATCTCATAATTCATATATTACCAGGCTCATCCTTGGTTCAAAGATATTGTATGGGAGAAACTCTATGTATCGGAGGCAGCATATAAACCAGAGGTCAATGGTGAACTTGATACTCAAAACTTTATAAAATTCGACGAGGTAATGTATTACACAGCTTTAGCTCTTCCTTTACTTTGCAAAGAGGCTACTAATTATGTTTTTTCTTTGATCAAACGCTGAAAATCTTCATTCAAAATTCTGCTAGTGTAGACGAGGAATGAAGGACTAGTCCTATGGATAAAATTTGGGGGTTGTATCAGGAGAATTTCATGAACCCATGTTCAGCAAGGCTGGCAATTTTATGCTTCCGGAGGGCTACTCTCTATCACACAATAAACCTTAAGAAATAAATAGATGGTAACAAACTGAAACACCTTAAGAACCATTGTTAGTTGCAATGAGCTAGTAGTAAGCTGTCATCTGCTTATGGTGAGCAATGGGGTTTGCAGTCCCTGCAAACAAAAGAAAATAAAAAATGGGGCTTTTTGTCCTCCTAGTAAAAGAAGTGAACCTTTTTTCTTCAACAAAGAAATTTCTTCTAAGTTGGGTTTGTGATATTTTTGCAGTGACATGTAGCTCTATGTACAAAAATGTGCTAGCTTGTGTGACCATGATATCTAGCTGGATATGCCTCTTTTTTGCATTGAGCGTGCATTCATTTGTTTCTGTTAGGATTAAATGTTTTCAATAATGTTGGAACTGTACTAATCCCATAAGCTTAAGTGGATGGGAAAAGGCCAATATTGGTATATGAAACATGTCCCCTCATGCACATGGCCGAATTTAATTGGTGTAGCTGATATTGGTGTATGAAAGACATCCCTCATGTGCATAGCTAAAATTAATTGGTAGAATTGCTTGTCAATTTAAACACAAAGGTCATATTAAATACAGCTCCTACTTGTATTTCATTATAATTATCAGAATGGGGGTATTTGAAACAAGACTCCAGGTCACCTGCCTCTGATATCATATTGATATTTTTATTTTTTGTGACACGAGTTGAAACATCTCTAATGCCAAAAAATTAAGCTGATAAAAAATTGTCCAACAGTTGATATTTAAACTGGAAACAGGATAGCAATTTTCTTTATTTATTGAGCTTCAGATGTTTTATGGATGTACAGATTAAACATGGCTCCACAATAATATTAACATGTGGAAACTTCTTGCCTATGCATTTTGTTCATAATTTGTGGTATGTGCTTAATGGTTGCTACTTTTTATTGAAACTTAGTAAAGCAGATTCAATGTGAATGCAATTTGTCATTGCCAACTGCTATGCATTCACATTTCCTGGGAATTCTAAATTTCTCATTTCTTTCAATTATGTCGATTTGTTAAAACATTTTGCCGTTATTTTTATGATGTCTTGTACCATACTTGTGACATAATTCGAATTGTGCCATAGGCGGAGTCCCACTCATCAAAAAGAACAGGATCTGGATCCATGAGGAAGGTATGCCACTTTCATGTAGATGAATTATGACAAACCCTATTGACTTCAATTTAAACAAGTTGCTGCCTTTTTTGATTTAAGTAGACGAAGCATGTAGTGGAAACTTTCCTCTATTTGAAGCATAACAAGAGACCCAATGTAATTTTCAGCAGTGGCATCCAATCAGAAGCTTTCAGTCATAAAGAATTTCTTGGGAGTGAAATGTAAGATGCGTTGTAAAAGGTTATCATATTTATATACGGAAGTAATAGAACTAGTCCCATAATTTGACGCATACATTTTTGTTTAAAATATGTTGAAAAAAAAACTGGTTTTGGTAAAACGAACAATAATTTAAAGTGAGTGTTGTTGAGAGTGATTACAACATTTGGAATTGTGTTCTGATACAATGTGAAGTTGGTCCCTTTTCATCAGTACTATTGGTTCTCACATTAGAAAATGGCCCATTTCAAATTGTGGCTTTAATAAAGAAGTGCCCTGAAAGCTCAATATCCATAACTTGATCAGCTAAATGGAATTTGGCACATATTATCTCCCCTTGGCATCTGGTTGATTTTTATAACAATGGCTTCTTGTAGATTTTTTTAACACTGTTGCAAAAAACATGGCATATGTATTTAAAATATATGCCTGAGTTCTTTATATGTCATTGGCAATATAGAAATGGATTAAGATAACTTGCTTTATATAAGGGAGAGAGATATCTTGCAAACATTGTCCAATCATTGATCTCGGAATATGGTGGGTCATCTTTTGGAAGTTTTGACCAATTTTTGAATTTTAAAGGTAGTTTACCCAAATTTGTTTGTCTACGCGCGCGTGCTCTTGTTTTACTCTGTAATGCTCCATTTGATATGGTTCTAGTCACTGATATTGACACAGACCGCTCATTTATGAAAATTTATGCTATAGTCACTTCAATATAATATAAAAGCTGTCGTGATTCTTCAATCTAGCTTACCACAGGCATCTTATTTGTTTTCTTTGTCAGCAGATGTTGTTAACTCTTGAAGATCTTAGTTTTGTTGGCTACACATATAAGAATTTTGAGGCTGTCAAAGGGTTACATTCTTCTGGTATGAAAACAGTACCCAAGTATATGCTTTTCTGTACTTATCCATCTGTTATTATTTGACTAGGTGGTGTGCCATGCTTTTGTCTATGTTCATATGATACTGTGTTTCAGCTTCTTTAGCGAGTCCTAACATGTTCTTCAAGTTGAAATAAGCGTTGGTGTTCCTAGGGGATAAAATTATAATTTCCCATTTTCATAAAATGATACATGCCTGTACATCGTACATGGAACAAAAGCTTAATATTCATGTATCTTCTAAGAAAACCACTTTTTCATACATTTAAATTGATTCACTACTTTGAGTTTTTCCATTCTAGTATTATGCCACACTTTCTTGGATAAAGTGTCTTCAAAATATCACAACTAGTTCTACTACTATAATCTGATATATCTTTTTTCTTAATACTACTTTTTTGAGTGAAGCTGTTTGCATCAGATGATAGTCATGCGTCACCTTGACATTTACCTTGAAATATGCGGAACAGGCCTAGACTTGGCTCAATTATCAGTTTTGCATTTCTAGCCAGTGATGGTTAGGATTTTTGTACACGTATGGTCTAATAACCGGGAAAAATCATCTACTCCCTGATCTGAGCCCATCAATATGTGATGTCTCTGAATTTGTTTTGCAATCTCACGTATAAATCAACATTTTCTTCAATGTACATGTTCTCCTATGATGATCAGCAGGTAACTTTTATTATAATTTTTATAACCGTTGAAGATAAAAACAGGAGTATGTCACCAGATCTGATATCCTCTGACTCCTTGCAAAGTAATTGATACTTTTAATATAATAGCATCCTTAAGTGTAACTTTACTGTTGATATTTACTCAGTCTCTGCTAATAGATGATTTTGTATTCTTGGTGATTCTACAGTCGGCTACTCTTCTAAAAACTCAACTGACAACACAAAGACAGGAATGCATGCATCATCAGGGGGTGCCATGTCACAGTGAATTGATCCAACCTTTACCATGTAAAGCATCTTGCAAATGAGTGGAGAACCCCCTCAATAAAAGACGGGTAGACCTGTGAACTTTTCTGTTAGTTTTTGGCCTACTCTGCATTGTTAATGAAGTTTGATGCCACATATTTTGCAGAACTTCTAATTGTACAGCTATATAAAGAACTTTTGGTAAGCCCTTTGAGGGGTTGGTTGGTAGCAATAGTTGTAGTGTGTACTCGAAAGTTTTGTATTGATTTGATCTTTGAGGTTACATTGAGGCCTTGGCTACCCAGGTTGGCAAACACAGTAATTTGCCATCACTTGTGACAGTTTCCGGCCCATTGTTTCCTTACCACCTTCTTGAATTCTTCTAGGAGATACTGAAGTGCATACCAGCTGTCTTTGTATTGATAGCCATGCTGGCTTTTGTGAAACGTGCTGAATTATTATTACTCAAATCTGTTTCTTCTTTGATATTTTTTACCTCGTTGAACATATTTGTTTTGTATAAAAAATAAAAAAGGGATGTATATGTACACACACACCCATCTAAATCTTAGTGATCTTTCGTCTGTTGACTGCATTTGCCATTACAGACATGCCCAAACTGCCATGGCAAATCAGGCCTTTATATGAAAACCGGTGGAAGCATACCTAGGTAATTTGATGTGACGAGCTGCTTTGAAACAACAGTTAACTATGTTCAACTATTGAAAATGGTATGTATATTTAAGATCATGGACTTTTTCTTATTTGAATTCTTCTGATTTTTGAAGACTCTTACAATAGATGTGATAAAATGGTATTTTCAAATACATGTTTGGTAAAATTATTTATAAATATAAGTTTTTATAAAATTAGCAAAAAATATTTTTTAATAGTAAAATCGATATGTGTGATTATTTGTTAATTAATTAAAATATTAAAATAATAAAAATAATTTTATATATAATATTAAATATTAGTAATATTTTATATATATATATATTTAAAATTTTAAAAATTAATAAAAAGTGTTATTGAAAATTATTTTTTATATTTAATTTAATTTAATAAATATATATAAATTATGTATTAATTTTAATAGCATAATATTATAAATTATTTATTTTTATAAAAATATAAATAA
>CP135538.1:5319827-5374036 GCA_032402905.1 Khaya senegalensis | reverse complement strand
TATATATATATATATATTAATTATTAATCATATATTTGAAGAGTATTCAATAAATACTCCAGTCATGATATTTTGTAACTTTGCTCAACTCTATTCACGGATGAAGGTATGTTTCAAATAAAGGTAGATTAATTTTTAATTAAAAATTATTGTAGAGTAAGTTTATTAATTATCAAATATAATTAAAGGTGGGTATTTATTAGAGTAAGTTTTTAAATTATTGAATATAATTTATTTTCGCTGTTACTTTCATGAACAATTAAAAATGAGTATTTTTTAGTAAAAGTTCATTTGCTTTTTGGAATTCGTCTAAGTGAAATATTTAATTACCAAAAAGCAATCCTAGTTTCAAAAACTCATTATAACCGAAAGCACATAATGTTTATAGGATTTTAAATCCATCAATTAGTATAATTCTACATTGTTTAAAGTTATTTCTCAATTATAATGTGTAGAAAAAAAATTATTGATACATATATATTGAAAAGAGCATTCTCTACTTTTCACATTTTGAATTTGTTTATGTAGTAGTAATATTGAAAATAGAAATTTAGATAATATTTTAAATTTATCTTATATTTTTTTAGTGGTTGAAAAAATAATAAATTTTTATTAAAAAATCACTCGTCTCACCCAATTAAATTTGTATTATTCTCTGAAGTAAATAGTACTTCACTCAATAATTACAGTGCCAATCGAGGACATATATGAGAATGTGGCTAAGGACATGGTCACAAACATAATCAATGTTATGGTGGTTATAACAAGAAATTTGTATTAAACCACTTGAATTTGTATAACAATTATGAAAAGTAAGAGAAATAAAAAGATTCATAAAATAAATTTTCAAATGGTTATGAAAATATTTGTTTTAAATATGGTATAAAAGGATATTAATCACATGTTTATTGCACATCAAAATATCTAGTTGATCATCACAAACCATCCAAAAATGTGAAAGGAAAGAAATTTAGATAAATTTCATTAAACATGGTAATCCGATTAATATAATTCATTTGAATGTTTTAAATTTTTTTGAAGATCTTAATGACAAGACTTAGCACTCAATTAGTGATGGACATATAAAGACCAACTAGAGTGCACTAATTTTGACATGTGTTTCAAAGTTTAATATGTTTTCAAGTTTGATGTGCTTAAAGTTTGAAGTTACAATTTGTATAAAATTTGGTATTACAAGGTGTTTTAAATCATGTTACAAAGAGTATTTATCATTTTAAGTGTTCTATGAGAACTTGGTGTATAAGTTTTAAATTTTTCTAATAAAATATTTTTTGTTATATTTTTTTCACATTATCTAAATATATATATTTTTATATTTATTTTATTTTTATTAACTTTATTTTATGTGTGTGAAGATAAAATTAATATCATAAAAAATTTAAAAATTATATGGTAAATGACGAAGATGAATTAAGTAAATAGTACTATAACATATACAATTCTATAAAATAGAAATATTTTTCTCTATTAGTACAAATGTTGATACAATATTAAGTTTTAACATTCTGGTTGAAGGCTTAGGAATAGCCAATATTATGTTATCAAATAGTATAAAACTATGAATCAACAACACTTTATACTTTAGTAGATCTAAAAGAAGCATTATATTCCATTAGATCCAATACGCCATTCACTTAGTTTTAAAGATATTCATCAAAATAGATACCATATTAAAATATTTAATGAATTTAATTATAAATTTCTTTGCATTACTTAATCTATATTATGCGAGAAGCATGTATTAGAAAAACTAACTTTATTTTTTTTTATTATTGTTGGAGATATGCCTTAGAGCCAATCGTGTTATTAAGTTTGGAGATATTTTTCTTTTATATATATATATATATAAATATATTTATTCATAAAATTATTACAATTAATAAAATAACAGTTATTTCATTTTATAATTATTTAGTTATTATTTTTTAATTATATACAAAATGATATCTTATGATATATTATGTGTTAAGACTTTATTTGCAAAAAGTTATAGATATGAGTACAGAGTCTCTGATTTAAATACATTTAAATTTGTTTCAAGTTGAGTGTTATTATTAGGGACAATGATATTGTATGATTGGCATGTTTAGTTATTGTTACTAATTAATATATGATGTTAATAATTAGGTGACGAGTATTATGTCGTAAGAGTATGAACGTGGGCAATACGCTAGAGAATGTGTCATTGAATGTGGCCAAATGTGATGAAACACATAGGTAATTATCCATAATCAATGATTTGTCACACGGCTGTATTAATATATTACTAGTCCTTTAACTTGAGGTATCAAAATTGCCCTTCACATTGAGGCACATCGTTCACTTGTGTATATTGCACTATGCTAGCTATGTTTAGTGAAAGAAGTTTAATGGTAACGTGTTCTTATTGTCCGAGAATAGGTGATGATCAAAAATAGAATGTGCTGATGATTTAGATAATTAAGTTTGAGATCTTAGGTAGGAATATCATACACGAAAATATAATATTTGGTCAGAGTACTTAATATATAAAAATGAGTTTTGTAGATATACAAATTTCGTGTATAATTGAGTTTCCAACCTTATGATTGAGTTAGGGATTTGACGGTTCTATAACTTACACTTGATCAGGAGTTAACAATAAAGTGATTTTCTACACGCAAATGCGACTTTATGGAATTATTCATAAATATATTCTTTATATTCTAGGAGTCATAATATCTTACTAGAAGTCACTCATGATTATTAAAATCTTCGTTTATAATAAGTTGTGTTGAAGTAATATAAAATAGTTTATATTGACTCATGTCTAATTTATAGTGAACTTAAAGGGTCACACATAATAACCGAATAAATGACAATAAATAAATAAATAAATATCATTATATTAGTTAATGACATTTAGTATTAATGAATATTAAATTGCATTGATAAGTTGATCAGAAGGCAATTTTATTTTTTAAATATAAAGAATAAATTTTTCAACAATAACGTGCTAACACTTGTTAGTTCGAAAAATATTTTGATAATTTATTAATATCGTAAGTGTAATTTATAGATATATGATAGATTGATTAATATATTGTTTGATTTATATATTAATAAATTTATTTATTTATTCATTAATATTTAATAAATATTATTATAAATTAAATTAGTACTTGTTTGATAAGTGACACAATAAGATGTTGTTAAGTATCTAAATCAAATATATCCTTACTCAACAAATGGTAAAATTAAATGTTGTCAAGTGTCAAAATCCAGAGTGTGAATTAAGACACCTAATATTTATGAATTAAATATTTTAAAATATTTAATTAAATACTTATTTGACAAGTGGCATCATGTAAAGTAGCCAAGTGTCAAAATTTTGTTAATGTTTATCCATAATAATGGAAATTAATGGTAAAGATTTTGATACTTAAGTTTTTGATTTTATTATTATATTAATATTATTACTAAATTGTTAAGTAAGTTGATAAAATCAAAAACTTTAATAAATAAATTAAATTTTATAAATTTTGAAATCCACCAATGAAATTTTATCAGACTTACTTTCATTAATGTATATTGATATATGTGTAGGTATAAATAGAAATTTTTTTTTTTTAAAAAAAAAGAGAAGAAAAGAAGGAATTTCGGCCACCATGAGGGAGGAAGAAAGAAAATTTTCCTTAATATTTTCTCAAAGAAAAAGAAAGAAAAAGAAGAAAAAAAAAAAGAAAGAAAAGAGAAAAAATTTATATTCTCTAGTATTTTCTTAATTTTTGATAGTTAGGAACAATTTTTTAATTGTAGAAAAATTGTTCAAGGTGTGTTAAAGTCTGTAATAGTTGCATTACAATATAAATTAAGTCTCTTAACACTTTAATCGAAAAAATCATCAAAAATCGGTGGGTGAATATGCTTGGAAGCAAGTAAAGAACATTTGCTTATTTGAATCAACCATAGGGGTATTTTCTTATATCCTTGTGTTATGTTTATTTAAAATTTGCATAATATTTATTAAGATTTACCAAAATTTTTTTCGTGCAACTATGTAATGATTGTAATTTTTGACATGTGAAATTAGATTCCTAACAGTTATAATAATCAACTTTAGAAATAGTCAAAAGTTCTCTAATCCAAAGATTTTTATATTTTTACATGATCAACTTGGGCATCTTGAATTTATAATAATGCGTTGTATTTTAAAAAATTCACATGGACATAAATTACAAAAGTAAAAGTTTCTTTTGCCTACTTATAGTTTATGTATTGCTTGTTCTCAATGAAAATTAATTATTCGATTATCTCTAACAAAGTTATATCTTGAATTCCCTAAATTTTTAGAATGAATTGAAGGGGATATATGTAAGCTTATCTACCCAAATTGTGAACTATTTTGTATTTTTTGATCTTAATCGATGCTTCAACTAGATAACCATATGTCTGTTTACTTTGTACTCATAGTGTGCAAGTATTTGCTCAACCTCTTGCTTAAATAATCAGATTATGAGCACAATTTTTTGATTTTTCTAATAAAAAAATTAGGTGAGGTAATGTTGATAAATTTACATATGAATTTTTTAATGATTATTGCATATCTATAGGAATTGACATTGAGCATCTTATTGCACACGTTTATACACAAAATGGTTTAGCTGAGTTTTTGATTAAACGATCACAATTAATTGCTCAATCATTAATACTTAGATCAAATTTACTTGTTTCACTGTTGGGAGATGTTATACCACATGTTGCATCACTAATTTGCATTCAACCAAGTTCTTATCCTTCATATTTACCTTCAAAACCTATTTTTGATCAACATCTAAATATATTTCATTCAAGAATTTTTCGTTGTCTTATATATGTCCCAATTGCACCCATGAAGAAATGAGAGGGTTTGCAAAAAAGACTTAGAATTTGTGTTGGCTTCAATTTTTCATCCATAATTAGATATCTTGTAAATTTCACAAAAAATTATTTTACCGTGAGACTTATAGATTGTTATTTTAATGAGCAACATTTTTCATCGTTAAGGGGAAAAAAGACCAAAATAAATGAACATTATGAAATTACATAGATGTATCGTTATTATCTCATTTTGATTCTTGTACAAATAAATATATACTTGAAATTTAAAATATGATTAATTTGTAAAATATTGTAAATAAAATTCTTAATGTATTTACTTATTTAAGAAAAATAATAAAATTATATATTCCAGTTGAAAATGCTCTAATGTGTGTTAAGGTCCCTAAAGAACAATAAGATAAAACTAATAAAGATAAAACATGTCAAAAATGTAGAAGACCAATTGGTGCAAAAGACATAACTCTTTAAAGGAGAAGAACACTTGAAAAGTTACAAAAGAAATATAGATCTCTAGAAGAGTCAATACTTACTAACAAGGTAATAAAAGTAATCGATTAAATATTATCAACCTTATTACCTCAAAATAAGAAAATTTATCAACAATTGAAGATTTATTAGCTTTTCTTAAAAAGATACAAAATAATAAAATTTTATTGATTATGTTGGTATAAAAAAAATATTGGAATCAAAATGAGATTATTATTGAAATATATTTTCATATGATGTAGCTCAGAATATTACGAAGATGATTATAAGGATGCTGAATTATAAACTATGAAAAGAATGTTAAGAAAGAAATGATTGGCCATAATGAAATAAAACTATTTAAGCAAAGTTAAATTCACTTGCAAAACATAAAATATTTGGATCTATAGTTTAAATAGTTGTAGATGCCAAACTTGTTGGATATAAGTAGAAATTTATAAGAAAACAAAATGAGAAAAATGAGATTGTGCAATATAAAGCGAGATTAATGCCACAAGATTTTCTCTAAGATTTCGCGTTGATTATGAGGATACATATTCTTCTATGATAGATGCAATCACATTTTGATTTTTAGTTATTTTACCAGCATTTGAAAGTTTTGAATGTGTCTTATAGACATATTGACTACACTTATATGTATAGTTTTATTGATACTGATATTTATATAAAAATTCTTAAAAGATTTAGAATGCCAAAAATAAATAATTCAAAATCTCATAGCTTTTATTTATTAAAATTACAAAGGTCATTGTATGGATTAAAATAATCTAGGCTTATATGATACAATCATTTGAGCAAATATATATTAAAAGAAAGCTATAAAAGTTAATCCAATTTATCCTTGTGTTTTTATTAAAAAGTCTAAAATTGAATTTGTAAAAATTGTTGAATATGTTTAATGATTTAAACACACACATGAGTGTGCCCTTAGGGCTATTTTCATAAAATATAGTCATAAATTTATAAAGCAGTAATAACAAACAATTCATAGGTCTTATTTCTATCAAAACATTTATATGCAAATTAATCATCTTAATAACTCAAAATACTATAAAATAATTTGTTAAAATAAAGGTGTAAAATTTAAAAATAGTTGCCTAATGAATTAAAATTTAAAGGGTGTATACTCACTTATTAGTTATCACGTTGACTTGAGTCTCCTTTCAAAGTGCTTGCGCCTAAAGAAAAAAATATGTATTTTTATTAGAAATCAAATTTTAATAAAATGTTCATTTACTCCATAATCAATATAAAATAATTTATAACAACTAATAAAGTGTTTATTCAAAATTGACCTTTAAGAGTACTTTGGTAATTTTAAAAATTATCAACAAAAATTTTGAAATGTATTCATTTTAGAAAATAAATTAAATTTTCTTAACTTTCCAAGAACTTTTAAATTACTCAATTTTAAGGTCATTTTGGAGGTTTAAAAGTTACTTACAAAACTAAGGAACAAATTGCTCAGCGTTGTGGCTTACTACAATAAATGTGTTACAGTAATTTTGGTATAATAAAATCAAGATTTCAAAAATAAAAGTTTCAGCACCACAACGCCAATTCCCAAGTCCATGATGCCAGTTCGAAGATATACATAGTGAAAATTAAAAGAAAAATAAGAGATATGTATTTTTAACATAGCAATTAAACTTTAAATTAGCCATATAAGCACTTGTTAAAAAGTTTTTTAAGAATATTGTAATTTTATTTTTAATAAGGTTTCCTAAAAAATGCTTTTATTTTTGCTAAACCATAAAAACTGCAAAAGGGTAAAAATTAGCAAAAATTTGTTTTATTTCCTATCAACACGAGATTTAGCCCAAATCAAGTCAGTTTGAAACTAAACTTTAAACTAAATTCCTAAACTTTAAATACAACCACTCTAAACTTAAATGAATCTTTAGAATATAAATAAAAATCACAAAAATCTATTTCAACCCTTAAAATTCTTGACATTTTATTGATTTTCACTCGACAAAAACCCATGGCAGAGTCTCCTCTTCTCACACACCTCATTATCAATTGTCAAACATTATAATTAAGTCTAATTATAAAACTAAACAACAACTCAAAATGCCCAATTTAAATAAATATTATAAATTCTCAAATAAAATCGAAATTGATGGAATTCAAGATTAGAAAATACATTCCTAAGCTCATTGCAAGTGATAAAAATGAAATTTTGATGGTGAACTTTAGTGTTTGAGTTTTGGGTGTTTGAAAACTCATGTACTTTTGACTTGATGATTTGTAACTAAAATTAAATATTTTCTTTAATTTATCTAAGAATTTATGAAACTAAATTTTTAAGTAATAATTTTGTAAGGTTGATTTCATAAGAACATGGTTATAAATGTTGAAATTTTAAAAAAGAAAGGAAAAGGAAAACGAGAGAAGAAGAGAGAGAATAAAATGGGTTTATGTAGGCATAGAGGAAAAAAGATTAAAAAATGGGTTATAAAATTATGGCAAATATCATTTAAGCTCCCATCTTTTAATTCATAAAATTTTTAACCCCCTTTTTTTTACATTTAAGTCCTCTAATAAATAAAATAAAATAAAAATATCAATTACATGCTAATTAGTTATAAAATATGTATATGCATAAAAATACAGTTTAAGAACAAAAAGACCAAATTACTTTTAGAGTTCAAAGGACAGGTTTTACATTCTAAATCTTCGTTCTAAGTGACAAGTTATTCGTGTATTGAATAGTAAATCAACGTAATAAATCATTTTAAAAATTATAGAAACTGATGATTCAATTGACAAATAACAATTACTTTGAGATGATAAAATTTTGAATAATATTTAAAAAGTATAATATTATTGCTTAAAATAACTACAATATTATTAAATCAATGAGCCATGTAAGAAAAAGAAATATGAACTTAAAAAAAAAAATTGAGACTTTTGTGCATTTTATTCTAGATCATTTTCATCTTTTAATTTTAACATAGCGATTCATAATGTAATGGATTAACACAAAAAAAAAAAATTGTAAATTATGTCATATATATAATTCACTAAAAAATCAATTAATAATGAAATAATAAAATTAACAAACTAATTGTTAACTATATTTAATTTATGATAGTAGTCCTTGGATTTTCACCTAGACAAGTTTGAAATCACATCATATCCATGTCGATCATGAACCAAGGTCATAATATCGATCATCCCTTGACTTATCTTTCTAGAAGGGCCTTACTTGCTACTTGATGGACTTGGGTTGAAATAAATGACTAATAGCTAAAAAATATATTTAGTGAGACCTCATAGTCAAAGTTAATGGATTGTATCTAACCTTATGTCCTAACATCTACTCAGAGTTGATTAAGTGTGCCATTAAGTGATATTACATGGTAAGCTATAAAAAGGATGACTAACTTAAGTAATTATCTATGATAATGTTAATCATCTACAATCATAGGAGTTTGTAGTAGTTAAAATTAGTTATAATTGGTTCCCTTAAAAGTTATAAATAGAGGATAGATTGAAAGATAAATTATTCGAGTTATGGATAAGCATTGTTATATGCCAAAATTCCACCAAACATCTTCGAGAGTAAATCTTTTTTACAAAATACTCTTTTTTTTTTTATGCGTTTTCTATTTTCTTCATACCAAATTCACAAGAATATTTCACTAACTTTAGTATTATAGAGTTTTTACTAATAATAGAGTAACTTACCTAATCTATCTTTTTGGTGCATAGATTTAACTAAATATTAGCACATTGACAGAGGACAAAAAAGGACTGACCATAATTGTTATTAAATTTTAGTTATTTCAATTTAAGCATTCTATAATATAAATTAAAACTCGTAAATATATGAATCAGTTGTGAGATTGATAAGTATTCCCATAAGATCAATCCTTTAAAAAATAAATTAAATTAATTCTTCTATATTACATAAATAAATAGAATTAAGATTTAATTTAATTTAAATAAAGATAAAAAAATAAAATAGAAATTTGCCCAGAGAACAAATCAAGAACAAGAAATTAATCAATAGAAATGCGTTAAGGTTTCAAGAATTCACTACTAATTCTCAGTTTTATAGTAAATTTATATAATCAAGAAATTTTAACAATTTAATATATAATCCTTTTAATATGTATTGGGATTGATAGTAAGTGATAACGCTTGGTGTAGGCTATTATTATCATGACTATAATGCATTAAATACCATGAAAACAAAAAGATCATACAATAACAATTAAATTAATGGTTATTATATTATCACAATTTATTCATGTAAGAAGCATCTAAGACAAGGGGTTAGTGTAATTCACCAAATCTTGCACAATAATATATCATATGCATAAATCATAAAGGCTACAATCGCTAATTATTTCAATATGTCATAATAATATTTAAGCACATTATAAAAGAAAGTTACCATAATTAAGTTTGAAAACTTCTTAAATTAACATAAATCATGAAAGATCTAATAAGGGTTTCATTTCTAGCCTTAACAAGAAAATTTAACTGCTAATGAACATGGTAAAAATAAAAAAAAAACATATATATAAAAAAGAACCATAAAGGTAGAATAAGAAAGCATCCATCTTAATTTTGGCCTTTTTGAAACTTTTTTATGCCTTCTTTTATTTGTATTTTGATCTATCGCTTGTACTCTTAAAGCTAAGGTTGTGCTCTACTTATATACAAGAAGTCATGACTTAGCTATCTTAATTCTAAGCGAAGTAAAATTTATATAAATTTTTTTTTAACAGAATTTCACCTTTTTTTAATTTGTCAAAATCTAATATGTAAATTGATTTAATTACTACAAGCAGACCACTTAAATCTGATGGCGAATAAATTATCAATGAAAATATTTAGATATCTAGTGTCTAATAAAGAAAATCTTGCACAATTTAAAATTTTGAAGAAAAAGTTATTATTGTCTTAGTGATCATTACTCAAGTTATTAATCTAATGCAATTAGAATTATTTTTCCTTATCTTCCTAAGAGTAACTTTATTTTTTTCTTGCGAAAATAAGTTATGAAGTTTTCACCAAAGGATTTTATAATAAACTTCTCTATTTTTCTTAGGAAATTGTACCTCAATCATGAAGAAATAATGAAAACTTTGAAATACATTTTTTAAGCTCAATTTTTCATCTTTATTTATAAACCTGTAAAATAATAAAAACAAATAAAATAAATACAAAATACAAGAACTAACTAGCAATATTAAGGCTTATATGACTTAATATATATGTAAAATAATGAACCTTTTAAACATTCCCAAACTTTAAATTTTGTTAGTTCTCGAACAAAACTAAAAATGAAAAACACAAAATATATACAAGCTTTATTTTTTTTTATAAATAATTATTATAACATTCATGGCAAAAAAGAATGCAACAAGATAATAAATTTACTCAAATGCTAATAATTTTTCTAAAGTTATCCCCATGTATATTGTGTGGTAGTCATAAATCAATCATCATCTCTTATAATCTTTCGCATTATTATATTTTAACATGTGTAGAAGTTTTAACACTAAATTTCACCAAGATTTTCATTCTAAAAAAAAAAAAAAAATTCAAAATTTAAGTTATCATTCTAGAGTACGTGAGACAAGCATTAATTCTAGATTTTTAATGGAAAATAAAGTTCGCATATAAACCAAAGAACATATTATTTGTATGTAATATGGTGATCTCGTGAAAGGAATGTTCATAACTTGATTATAATGACAATGAATACAAATTAATCATGCAACACAGAAGATCAACTTATGACTTTTTATTTATATTGAAATAGAGGCATGGGTATTCATAAGTTAAAGTGGATAAAAGATAAAATAGTCTTAATAACTTAAAAATATGAGCACTTATAATTAAATTATCTTTTTCAATTGCATTTAAATTTCATTATCACTCATTCATATTCATATACTTTCTTTTTCATATAACAACCTTTTTCTTTCTTTTTCTTCTTTTTTAAAGTTCAAATTCAGAATTAGCTTTTTTTTTTCTTCTATGCATCATATTGATAAAACATTTGACTCAAACACAAATCCAACAAATAATCACCCCCAAACTTATTGCAAAGCATATATTAATACAACTCATTAATAGTTCAAAAGTAAGGATAATGATAAAGAAAATATAAGTTCAGCTACCAAGTTTTGGTCATTGTTATTTTTAAGAAAGAAAAAGCTATAATCAAGCTCAAAGTGTTTAATTAGGCAAAAATACATAAGATAGGTTAGAAAGGCTTAAATAATTGATGTAAGATTTAATATCACTTCTTATGTATCATAAAAGTACTATTATAATCAGGGCATGAATTATCAAGTTAATTAGCTAAAATAAAATATAATGGGTTCATTTAGAATAAAAAGATAATAAGAAAAAGATAAACAATAGTCATATAACACTTATATCTAAAACATAAAAAACTCAAAAACTCAAAAATAAAGTTCTATAAGTTTATCTTATTTTGGATATATTTTTTTAATAATGTGAATTCATTGAATCAATATTCAAATCAATTATGTTATGAATTGCATATAAAATATGAGAATACTTAGTGAAACTAGTTAAAAAAAAAAGATAATATTATGGTCCACTTAATATCTTATTAATTTTATTTAGCCATATATAAATCATATCTAAAATTTTATTGAAGTTTAATATCTTTAGCTAAACCTAACTTCTTTCATCCCTTAAACATATAGTAGATCCACAAGAATGATATTATCTATTGTAAATACTTTAATTTTGAATAGATATGACTTTAAATGATAACCATTCGCTTTGAAAGATTATCCACCTTCTTTCAATTATCACGGTGGCACCATAACAAAAAGCCTTTTGAACAATATAAGGACCATTCTACCTAGAAATTAATTTATCTGAAAATAGCTTCAAATGAAAATTAACGGGTATAAGTTTTTAGTCTTCTTTAAACAATTTTCTTACCAAACTTTTGTCATGTTACAATTTGGACATTTTTTTTTTATATGGAAGCATTCTTTTCTCTTCATGATGAATTTGAATCTCCTCTAACTTATGAAGCTATAACTTTTTATGAATACTAGTATCATTTAAATTAAAGTTAAATTTCTTTATAACCCAATATGCTTTATGTTCATTAATAGTCCACCTAAGTGTCTCTTTATGATATATTAACATTTTCAATAATATTTCTTCTTCTAGTGCACTCAAATCAATGCTATTATAAGGGGTAGAATATGATCTTGACTTAAGAATGCATACTTCAAATGTGATGATAAATGTTTCAATTCAAGTTTTAGTGTGTTCTCAGTTGATGGAAAAACATTGAAAAAGATAATAATGACGCATGCAATAACTCAAAAGAAGTGGAATGCTTACCTGGATATGGAATACTTGGTAAGAAATTCAATGCATGCACAACAACAACCAACTTCTCATCCTCACTATTTTAATAAAACAAAGTCATCATCTATTGTTGAGTGAGAATGGCTTCAAACTGATTTTTAGTGCAACCTTTATTAAATATATCTTATACCATGACTCAAGAATATTAACAAAATAATACTCATTTTCATAACTTGATAGCTTCTATGCATTAAATATTTTAAACATCTTGTTATGTAAAGGACATTGTTAGTGAGTGCACTAGTTTTAACATTAATTTTTGATTTAGCAGTTGTCATGAATGGTCTACCTAAAAGAATGCGCAAAGTAGCTCTGACTCATTCTTCAAGTTTTATCATTACAAATTTATTGGCAAAATAAGATTATTAACTTTGACATGGATATTTTCAACTATTTTTGTAAGATATTTGATTTATATATTTACAAGTTGAATAGATATTATTGTTGACTTTATTTCTTTAATATTTAAGGCTAAAAATACAAAATATGGCATTAGATTAATAAAAGAACCCAAATAAAGTAAACATATATTAAAAGTATTTTTGTCTTATGACACAAAGAATAGTAAAATTTTTAGATTTTTGAGTTGTAGGGAAAGCTTTTTTTGCAAGATAACACTCATTTTTTCACTTACCATCACTTTCTTATGTTCCTTGAATCACCTTTTGTTAGTTAACAAAAAATTGTAATTCTTTTTTTTAATCATAAACTAAATACACTAATATAGTACAGGATTATTTCCTTATTTTAGAAAACAAACTAATTCTTTTTAATTAATCATTGATTAAATGAATTAAGAAGATTACAATTAGCCTGAATTAGAACCATAGTTGTCAATTAGCTATTTATGGCCATGTATAAACTTTAAAAAAGTTAAAGAATCTAAGATTTTCTAACACTTCCCCTCAATCTGAAGAATAAATGTTTTCCATTTCTAACTTACTAGTAATATCTTAGAAAGTTAAGCTGTCCAATCTTTTTGTATGCATGTCTGCCATTTGACCATTTATAAAAACATAAAGAGTATAGATTAATTTATTTTCAATCTTTTCCTTGATGAAATGTTGCTTCACCTTAACATTTTTTGTTCTATCATATTGAACTTAATTATGGGCAATGCGTATAGAAAATTTGTTATCACAATACATCTTCATAGGTGCATGCCATTTATGTAGGTTTATACCTTAAGATCTAATTGTATTTTTTAAATATCTAATATATATATATATATATATATATTTATTATGTATCATGATATTATCAATTAATATATTTTATATTATTTTATTATTACATATCAATAAATGTAATAATTCTTTTAGAATAATAGATTTAATTAGTAAATATTATGTTTAAATATTCTTAGTCAAGTATTATTGTAGATAAAATAATAATAATAATATATAGAGACTGGTACATATAGTGACTGATGATAATATATTGTGTGTTATAATATAATATATCAAGTTAATATATGAGTACGAGTTAATGACCTAATGTATTGAGTTGATCCACTATAAAAATGTTACATAAGTTGTTATATAAGTGTCATAAGCGATTCTTACAGTAGTAATAGTATACATGTTCTTTTGACATGAGATTATTATAGTTTCCAAATTAAAAGTATCATATTTTAATATTTTCTAATGTCATTCTTAACAAGGTAAACTATAAAAAAAATAATCAGATATGTTATGACTTACGTAAAAGAATATGTGTGATCAAGATAGAATTTATCTCTTTTATATAATAAGAGTAATATTTTTAGGTCTTTTAATTGAATAAAATTATAAAAATATATGATCGTACTTAAATGAGTCAATATGTGATATTGATATCATTTGTTTGAATAAAACTATTCAAAATATTAAAAAATATGTGAAGATTAAATTATACAAAGTGACACATTTCATACCTTGTGTTTAATTGAGATATTTAGGACAAAATAATTAAATTACATAATAATATTGATTATAAATAAGGTGATGTCAAACCACTGATATTCTCGTCATTTAGGTAATCGTGATATATTATTAGATATTATTTATTACTTGTGTTACCAAAACTAGATTTTAATATCATTATCAATATTATGAGAATCTATTGGGTTGTACGTTAAAATCAAAAATAATGGGAACATAAATTTATATAATAAATTTTGATATAAATGAAAAATCTTAAATTCAACTAAGACTTTTAATATTATTTGGATATTAGGTTTAGCTAGATCCATTATGTAAAGTTGGGCTAAATTTATTAATACTAACATTATTAAATAAATTGGATTTAAAAGAAAGGCTCAAATCTATTGGGTTTGTTTTAAACTAAAATCATAAAGTAGCATTATATATATGTGATGTTTTGCCTTTTTTTTTTTTATTAATTGTGGTCTAGTTTTACTTTGATGTTATGTTCTTTTGAGAAATGAAAATCATAAAAAATAGCTAACGCATAAAAAATGCAAGAATTAGCACTCTAGTTCATTTCTAATCATGTGCACACTGTAGACACACACACACACACACACACACGCACACACACACACAGAGATTAAAATTATATTCATAATTTGACAAGTCAATTAACATAAATAAGTATGAATTCTGAACCTATTTTCTTTATAGATAATGCTAGTGTTTTATTGCATTGATCTTGGTAAGAAACCAAAAAGTATTTTAATTTTCAGTGTATGTATGTTCTATTTTATTTACAATTTAATCCACAGATCTTCTAATATTTTCTTCATCCATAAGAGTTCACAAATTCCTTGAGCCATTGTACGAAACTTATATTCTGCACTTTATCTTGATAATACTACTTGTTTTTCACTCCTTTGGGTTGTTATGTGTTGTCAAGTGTCGATTTATGAATGAGCCAATATCGTTTGCTTTTGTGTAAGCTTTTATTATCATCTTTTCTCCTTTTCTAAACATGATTCCTTTCTTAAGAATAGCTTTAAAGTATTTGGATCATTTTATATACAGCTTATTGATGGACATTCTTAAGGTTGCAAATGAATTGACTTATAACACTTATAATATATGTGATATCTAGATGTGTGTGAGATAGGTAGATTAATTTTCCTATCAATTTTTGATACCTTCCTTTATCAATAGATTCACCATTTATTATTTCACTTAACAAGTGATTCTATTTTAATTGGCATATCAACAAGTTTACATTTTATGATTCTTATCTCTCATAAAAGATCAAGAATGTACTTTTGTTAGGAAATTTATATACTTTCTTTCGACCAAGCTATTTCAATCCCTAAAAATATTTAAGCTTACAAAACTCTTTAATCTCAAACTCTTTCACAATTCTCAGCTTAAGCTTTGGAACTTTCTCATCATCATTACCTATCATAACAATATCATCGACATATATAGTCAATACTATGAGTTTCTCTATTGCCAAGTTTTTGAAGAAAAGAGTATGATTAGCTTTGTTTATAGCCAATATCAAGCATTACTTTAGGAAACTTTCCAAACCAAACCTGTGGCAATTGTTTAAGTTTGTAAAGTGCTTTTTTTAACTTGCACACTTGATTATTTTTGAAGTATTTTTCAAAAGCTAGAGAAGTTCCATATATAGTTATTCTTCAAGGTCATCATGTAAAAAGGCATTTTTTTTCATCAAATTGCTGCAAACACTAATTAAAATTAGCAATCAAAGATAAAATAATGTAAATTATGTTCATCTTAGCTACTAGAACTAAAGTCTTTTGATAACCTACCCCATGAGTTTGGGTGTACTCTTTGGCTACTAACCTACCTTGCACTTCTCCAAAATCCACTTTAAACTTGATTGTATATACCTACTTACATCTTATAAGTTTCTTATCTTTTGAATGATCAATAATCTCCTATGTATAATTTTTATAAAGTTTACTCATTTTCTCATTCACCATAGCTTTAAAAATAGGAATTTTATTTAATTTACTAAAAAAATAATAGTGTTTATGTGAGAGTTTGTCTAAAGAAACAAAGTGAGAAATAAGATGTTAAGCACAATTTCTAACTCTTTTACTGAATGCTATAGGAACATTTAAATTAATTAATGGAAAAGGTAATTAAGACTGCATACTTAGTCTTGGAGTTGAATCTTAAACTTACAATTAAGTGGAAGCAGATTCTCTTCTTCTTGAGTAGACAAGGGTAGGTTTTTAAGCAATTAAGGTCATATTTAGGGTTGATTTTGATGAGTTTAAAGGTTGCTCGTGTAGAGTTGATTCTAAAATGTCAAGAGATTAGTCGTATGGCTGATCAAGAACTGGTAAGATTGTGGTCTTAGATTGAGCAGTAACTTTTAAGTTAAGGAAAAATAGCTCATGTTCTTTATCTTTACTCATACTTTCCCTCTAAAGATGAAAATCTGAATAGAAAGGCTATTTTTCAACAAAGGTAATGTCCATTTAAATAAAGAATTTACGAGAAGTAGGATGATAGTATGTAAGTGGAAGAATAATCAACAAAGATGCATTTTAATGCTTTTGGATTGAGTTTTCCTCGGTCAACATCATGAATGTGAACAAAAACCACACTTTTAAAAATTTTTGGGTTTAATTTGGAAGCTATTTGTGAATATGGTTAACACACATGAAACACATTAATAGAACTTTTGAAATTGAGAACTTTAGAGGATATTTTATTTATCAAGTGAGCTACATTGAATATCAATTCCCTTCAATAAGATTTGGGAGCATTGTTTTGAAATAGGAGTTCTCATGTGAATTTTAAGAGGCATTTATTTTTTGGCTTGGCTAACTTATTTTTACTTAAAGAATAAGAGACACATTTATGTTTAGCAAGTTCGCACACATCATAATGTAAACTACTCATTTCAATATTTTTGAATAGTAATGGAAACAAAATCCTAAACAAACTAAATGGTGACAAGATGATAATGATGGAGCTAAATGTCATCTTTATTGGTAAAATAATTAGATAGGTAGGATTTTAAAAGGGAATGGTTATTGTTTTCCTTAACATCAAGGATATAGAGACCTTTTTCCTTAGCAAGCCTAATCATATTTGTTGAGACCTGGTTCTACAAAACATAATGAGTAGGATAAAAAATCACTTGGCAATTCAAATCACATGTAACTTGTTTTATGGATAAAAGATTTACAACTAATTTAAGAACATGCAAGACATTTTTAATACATTTGGAAAAGAGAGGAATGGTTCCCTCACCTGCAATAGTAGTAAAAGTTTGATTGACAATTTTAATTTTTTATTGCTAAGAAAAGGTTTATATGAGATAAAAAAATTAATGTGAAAAAATCATATGATCTGTAGCACCCGAATCTATAATTCAAGTTTATTTTAAATAGGAAAAAAGTCACTAAGAGTATAAAAATTAGAGAACTTACCTGATTGAGCTAGAGAACAAAAGCTATTAGGTTTCTTAATTAATTTTAGCATGGACTTCAACTTTTCTATCTCTTTGTTAAAAGTTTCTAGGCCATTTTGGTTTGGTTTTTCACTAAGAACATCTTTAACATTCATAATCTAGGTTTGTTATCGAGGTTGTCCCTCACAATTACCTTTCTTTCTTCTAATATTTGGAGGCTTCTTGTGGAGTTTCTAATATGATCTTTAGTGAGACGTGTTTTCTTATAGTAAGAACATCATACCTATTTATTTTTTTTGGTCTCGGTATTATATCCATCCTTTATGAAATTCATAACTGATCCTTCATTTATTAGATTGTTAAGCATCATTCCTTGGCAACTTTCTCAACTTGCATTATTGAGAAAACACCTTCAAGGAATGGGAGAACTTTTTTCTCGAGAGAATTTGATCAAAATCATTAGTAAGACTTGTAAGGAATCTAAAGATTCTCTTTCTTGCCACAAATTTTGCAATTTTGAATAGGTTTAGCAAACAATTTTCCAACTTTTCTAGCATTTATAAGGAACATGCAGGTTTGGCTCACTTTAAGTGCATAGAGTTTCGTAACCATAACATGGTTACGAAATCTTCTTCATCCCATTTTATAAACATTGCATTCTTAATAGTAAGTCCAGTTTCTATAAAATGGCTCAATTTTCCTTTTCTTTTGAAAAGGTTTTAATAACTCGAGACCATGAAAGATAATTTCGACCATTAAACCGATGAGAAAACTAAATGTTCCACAGTTCTCCTTTTCACTCAATGGGCATCTTACTTTGATCAATCTCAAAATTAACACCAATAAGAATAGTTTAATTCTCAAATGGATCTGACATGATGAGAGACAAAAGAATAAAAAAAAAAAAATGAGGTAAAATGAAGAAGAATTGAGAAAAGTTTGGCATCTAACATCCAAAATTTAAAGAAAGGGCTATAAAAGAACTCTAATACCATGAAAACAAAATTGAAATTTTTTTATTTTGATCATAATTTAAATACGCTAATATAGTACAAGATCATTGCCCTATTTTAGAAAACAAACTAATTCCTACTAATTAATCATTGATTAAATAAATCTAAAAAATTACAATTAGGCTAAATTAGCATTACTATTGTCAATTAGCTATTTATAGCCTTATACAATCTTCTAAAAAGTCAAAGAATTTGAGATTCTCCAATAATTAGTTACTAAGTGTTTTTTTTATAAATTTGGCTTAGTGAAATTTATTGAATTGCCTCTTAGAATGGATGTTGATGAAGACATTTTTTGAATTGCTCTAAAATTGCATCAACGTCAGAATCCTTCTTTAGCTTTGCATTTTTAAAGAAAAGGTGGTGACAACACATATTGTTAAGGTTTATATGATAGAAAAAAATCTCTTTTCTTAATTCTTCAAATTCAAGTTTTCTTAATTTTTAGCACAATTATTTTTTAATGATTACTAGTCTTAACTTGCTTACTTATTACTTTTCTTCATTAACTTACTGCTTAAGTTCTGAGTCATTCACTATTTCAACTTTTTTTGGTTCATCTTTTCATGTTAATTAACATCAATAACAACTAATTGTGTGTTTCTTGTCTTTTCAAGATTAATTTCTATACCACTCTACCACTCCTAAGTGTTATAATAACTTTTGCTTACTTTTATGATTTAGGATTAATTTATGGTTGGCTAAGAAACTTAACTTGGTCTCTTTTTCCCATAGTACTTGCTATTTGACTTATTTGCATCTATGACTTGTTTAGGGAAGCCTCAAGGTCATTTGTTTGCCATTAAAATTATTGCTGAATGCCTGTAGATTTTGAAATTCAAATTGTTGACTTTGTATCAACTGTTTTGTTATCTTAGTGAGATTAACCATTATTTCTTCAAGTGTAATCATTCTAGGAGGTTACATATTGATTTTGTTGCAAAGCTTTTCTAACATTCTTTTAGAATTGATAACTTTGATACATGCTTTGGTCAAACCCCTTGGAGGATTGATTCATTAATTTTGAGTTTTCCACCTAAAATTTGGATGATTTCTTCAACCAAAATTGTAGGTGTTAAAGAATTCGTCATTTATTTCTTAAAGTTGTCAATTTGATTCATTTGCTCATAATAACTTCCCATTGAATTTGATAGATAAAATTTCATAAAATGATCTAGTTCATAACTTATTGAACAAACTTGCTATTGGTTTTGCATACAAATAGGCATGTTAACTATAACAAAAATATTACTTGTTTTTTATTAGTTTTTTTTTTTTTAAAAAAAAAGAGATGATACCTAAGTTCCAATGACTTAACGAAGTTCCATGATGTCTCTCCTTAGTTGATTAGTTCTTTGGGTAGGAAAGAACTTTTATAGAAAATTATTTGTTAGTTGACTTTATTGAGTGATGGAACTAGCAAGTATATAATTCTTTGTTTTGTCCATCAATAACAAAGGAAAAAGTCTTAATTGAATTTGATTTTATTCTAAACTATTCATATTTATAGTAGCATGAATCCCACAAAATTCTTTCACATGCAAATGCAAGTCTTTATTTATCAATCTATGAAATTAAGAAAGTACTTAGATCACTCTAGATTTAATCTCATAATTGTTGGCATTGGTAGGAGCATAAACAATGTAAAAAGGCACACTATTGAGTCATAAAATGAGCTTAAAAAGTAAGTAGTGCAACAATTTGTTGGTTGTTAGCCTATTTATAATTTTTTCTTCTTCAACTCCAAGCTCATTTACTTCACAAGTTTTTTAATTTCTTTGAAGTTTCATGAAAGATTTCTCTTGTAAAGATAAAAACTCTTCTTTTGTATTTTTGAAATTTGAAGACAACCCAAACATAAATTTTTAAAAGAAATAAGAAAGAAGTAAGGCAACAATAAAAGTAAAGAAAAAAGAAAAGAAAGGGATGAAAACATAAGAGAAGTGCCAAAACTAAAGAAGAAATATAAATAAAATCATAGTAAGAAACAAACTCTAAACAAGAAAGTATTATCTTATATAAATAAAAAAGTCTAACACTAAATTAATTAACTTCCTATTTGATCTTTAATCCTTAAAATGCAATTCAAATGTCATAAGGAAAGCAAATAAAAAAAATCCTAATAAAACTAGGATCTGAATGTGAATAATATCTATTAAAATCTAGCTAATGCAATCTAAGGTTTACTAAATAGAAACTTAATCTAAAGCTTATTTCCCAATAATACTGTTAAAATTTTTATTAAATTCTAGTTACTTTAATTTAAGTGTTTTAGAATTCAAATTAAAACTTGCAAGCCTACAAATCTATTGTAGTATTGATAAGTATTCCCACAAAGTTGATCTTACAAAAAAAAGATTAAATTAATGCTTATTTATTACTAAACTCTAAAACAAACTAAAGTAAAAGAAACTCAATCTAAATGTAAAACAAATAAATATTATGAAAGTTTAATTAAATTAAAATAAGGATAGCAAATAAAATAAAAATCTTCTAAAAGAATAAATGAAGAACAATACATTAATCAAAAGAAAGACATTGTGGTTTTAAGAATTTGCTAATTACTGCTTTTATGTTAAATTTATACTATCAAGAAATTTCACCAACTCAATAAGTAACAATTCTTTTAAAGTGTAATCTATTCATGTGTATTGATTTTTCATTTGTTATGCATTAATCTTAGTTTAAGATTTAATGCCTATAATGCATTAAGCACTATAAAAATAAAAGACTATGCAATAACAAGCAAATTTGTATAATTATTATGTTATCCAAATATATTTATAGAAGAAGCATCTATGATAAGGAATTGGTGTAGTTCTCAAAATCTTGTATCAATATACATACATGCATAAATCATAAAATTTGTAATCTTTAATTATTTAAATACGTAATAATAAACTTTAAGCACAATATGAATAAAAATTATTACAATGAAATTTGTAATTTTTTTAAATTAACATAAAATTATAAAAGATTTAATTAAAGTTTCACCCTTTACCCCAACAAAAAAGTTTAATTATCAAAAAATATGGTAAAAATAAATAAAATATTAAAAAAAAATAATAAAGATAGAAGAAAAAAGCATCATTCTTAATTTTGACCTTTTTAAAATTCTTTTTTACCTTCTTTCACTTTTATTTTTATCTCTCCTTTTTTTTTTTTTTCTTTTTTGGCCCTTAAAGATGAAGATGCACTCTTTTATATAGAAAAAGTTATGACTTAGTTCTCTTATTTTTAAGCAAAGTAGAATTTTTTTTTTTTTTTTATAGAATTTGACAATTTCTTAATTAGTTAAAATTAAAATCTACATTATTTTAATTATTGCAACCAGACCAATCTGATGGTAAGAAATCAATAAAAAAATCTAGATCTTTAGTTTTCAATAAAAGAAATGTATACAATTTGGAGTTTTGTTAGAGAAATTTGTAATTATAGTACCTTATTGCTTGAATCATTCATTTTTTTTTTTTTAACTTATATTAGTAGGTAAGGCTGGTAAAAATTCTTACGAGGTGAAGGCCTGCTCCATTTATGGTTAGAATTGGGGACAATTTTGTCCCTAAACTTAAAAACAAGGCGGGAATAAGGATGTATCCTCTCCTTGTTTTCAAAGTGGGGATGGGGACAATTCCCGCAACATTCCTGCTTCTTTGTTTTTATATTATTTGCATATTTAAAATAAAAAAATAAAAAATAATACACACACATCATTAGGCTTATTTTTTATTAATTAAAAATTTATAAAAATAAAAAAATAATTAATTAATATTAAATTAAATGATCAATTATAATTATTGAGTTAAATTTTAGTATGTTAATACAAAATTAATTAAAAAATTATTTTTAAAATTTTATTTTCTTATCTACTAAATAAAATATATATTTAAATAAAATAAAAAAATTAATATTTTTTTTACAAAAATTAAAACAAAATTTAATAAAATTATGAAGATTTTACTTAATTTAGTTTATGTGATTTTTATTAAAAATTAATATTATAATTTATCGATATATTAATTTGTTAATATTTATATATAAATTATAATTTATTTATATTTATTAAGTTATTATTTTTATTTAATTTTATTAATATTATATATAAATTTTTTATTATTTAATATTAATAAACGGGAATGGAAATTCTCGCTTCAATACGGGGATGGGAATTGCCTTTTCAAAACGGGGATGTGCCGAGATGGACGCCATCGCACCAAAAACTGGGACGGTTGACTCAATCACTCATTACCCCTGACGGGTCAACGTCGGAGATTAGGAACTATTACGAACTAATAAATTAAGTAAAAAAAAAAAAAAAAAACTAATAAATAAAGCAGTAATTGCAGTCATAGCAAAAATATTGGCTCGGACTTGTGGCCTGCATTTCCCGGAGCAGAATTACCGTAATATCCTCCCTCCCTGCAGCGTTGTTGGCTGTGTGGACTGACCCAAGCAAATGTCATTATTGCCATTTTATTAACCCAAATTAAAAAAAAATTGAAATTATAATTTAATTGATGCAAGTCATACGATTATGGTTCATATAACGGTATCTTTCTACCGCAGATGTTATAGCTAATAATTCATAAAATAAAATAAAATTAGTGAAAATATAATTCATAAAAAATAATTGACACTAATGGTTCTTATAATCCAAATTATAAATATATTTTAGTCAATTATTATAAAAAAATAAAATAAAATTTATTTTTTCGTTTATTAAATGTTGACCACCCAGAAGCCTAATGTTTTTATTTATTTATTTATCAGAAAAGGTTTATTTTTAAGCGAATATATAATTTTCTTATATAAATCTACTTTAGTTAAAGAAATGCGCCATCAAAATTTAGGCACATGTATCTACTCTACACTCCAAATAGACTACTAGGAGCTGCCTCAGGCTTGGAGCCGGCTCAACACTTTTCTTCCCAAAATATTCGTGCCAAAAATGCAGACTTTAGTTCTTAAATTGATCAAAACGTGGGCAAACATGTAATTCAACACCGCCCAGTTCCATTGCCGATCAAAACACAGGGCGCTTCCTCCTCCATGGCTTTGTACGAACCTTCCATTTCGATTTCCACTTCCAAATCCCACAATTTTTCACGATATTTAATTACACTTCATAATTCAGATACTATGTTTGATGCTCCGGTTGTATAGCCAATACTGACCAATTTCATTTTCCCGATCCAAGGTAGATTCACGTATTTGTGCATTCATGTTGATTCAAGTTCTAGGGTTTACTTTTTCAGCTTGTAAGTTCTTTTTTGTTGATTGAAGGTATATTATTTTGTTTTTTCAAAAGATTATGCCTGTGTTAAGGTTTTAGGGTTTTTTAATGATTATGTTATATGGGATTGTTTGTTTAATAGTTTCTGGAGTTTTTGTTGAATGAAGTTACGTTGAGAATTGAAATAGAAGAATTAGAAGGGAAAAAGTTCATTGTCAGCTAAGATTCAGCATGTTTTATATAGATGGGCTTGTAATTTGATGAAGGTGGTTGTTGTAGGGTAATAAATGTATCAAGTTGTGAAGAAATTTAACCATTTAAGGCAACTGAAATTGAGAAATGTTGATGAGTATGTTGTTACTTTGTCATTGTGCTTTATTTTACTGTAGAATTTATTGAACTGAGGCAATTAACTTGGAGGAAATTGTTAGTCAGCTATAAAAGAAATGAATATAGTATGTAAAAGAGAGAAAATTTAAGTAAAATGCTGGTCGGATTGACTGTTATAAAACACAAACTACATTCCAAGCGATGTTGATATCCTGCTACTAAGTTAATGGGATACTACTGATCATTAGTTTTTAGATCAATCCTGATATGATGGCCCATTGCTGGTTTAAATTTGATTACACTTAAACCCTTATATAAGACAGAAACAGTTGTCTTAACATGGGCAATTGCATAATTCCTCTTTGTTTATTGACCTTCTTAGGAGAGATTAAATTGAAGAACCAATGCTACTACTTGAACTAACTTAAATATTTCAGTTCATCAATTGATTATTGTTTTTTCTAAATTACTGTGAATGTGTCTGAGCTGGCTGCATCTGAATTGAAGTACAATATACTTCATACTATTTTCTAATATGTTATGCACTACAACTAAGATCATAATATCTCTTTCAGCTATGATGCAGCTCTTACTTTTGGTTTGCATAAATGATTGCCATATCTTGCGTGCAACTACATGTTCATTTTTTTTTTTGTTGCAAAGTGAGGTGTGATGAAAGTTTAGTAGGGCATCAGTTACTTACCTATTGATCTGAATTGTATATCTCTGTTTCTTGCGGCTTGTAATAGGACCAGGATAAATTTTAGGATCATCATGTTAGTTGACTGCAGCTTGGAAATGTTTGGGTTACCAAAATTGTAGATGAATGGAGGATAAACATTTGGATTCCACTAATAATTTTTTGCACCTAAAAGAATCTCCTCTCCTTATATAAGGGGGGGAGGGTGAGGTCGTGCTGGCTTAGGTGTGTTAGTATATTTGCTCAATGGGAAAACGGGGAAAAAAAATGGATCCTTATAAGATGATAGATACTTTGAGTCATTGGATTTTTTTTAATTTTTAATTTTTAATAAATTTATGAGTTATTTTGGGATTGATTGGCTCTTATAGTTATGTCTAAATTTTATCAGCAAGTGTATGGTAAACTAACCAAAATAATAATAAAAAAAAACTATAATGGAAAGGATATTTTGATAAATGTGATGCAAAAGAAGAGATAACCTATGAAATGGACATATAACTAAGGGAGGTATAACATCTGATTAGATATTTACATTTCAATATAAAGAGTATGGTTGTTTGCGTATTAATTGCTAGTAAGCATTAGCCTTGAGGAGAGAGGAACCATTTGATTCAACATGAAACCGTGGCAAGGACTATTCAAAGGTGAAAAGATGGGGATGGTCGTGACAGAAGACGTGATGGCGTACATTCAAATACAATGTATTAACCTATATAAATAGGTGAAAAAACATAGAAGATCATAAATACTTGATGTAAATTAGCTAAAGTGATAGCTTTAAAGCTTCATTGTGTTGACTTGAAATTTTTTGGGTGACAACTAGATGTCTTTGTTGCAATAAGTCATCTTGTTTTAGGTTACAACATGACTTAAAAGTTTAAGCTATTATGCAAGAGCTCAAGAATAATATTTAAACACTAAATTTTCCCCCACAGACATGTGCAAAACCAAACAACATGCCACAAACTTAACTTTAAACACAAACACTACTTATTTGTATTTAATAAATTAAGAATTTGGGAATGTGCTTGAATTTTTAGGCTGAAGTGTTAGCTTTGAAGCTTCATCATGTTGACTTGTATTTTATTTTATCACTAGATATCTTTTTTGCAGTTATTCTTCTTGTTTTAAGCTACCACCTGACCTAAAAGCTTAAGTTATGGGGTAAGGGCCTAACAATTGTATTCAAGCTACAATACCCCCTCTTATGCGCACTTGCACGTGAACTAAACACAACCACCACAACTTGATATTAAACACAATTTATTGACTGTGGGGATTCAAATACAAGACTTGGTCAAACTAGGTTTCATACCATGTTAAGTTTATTAATGACCCGAATGCTTAAGTTATTAGGTAAGAGCCCAACAATAGTATTTAAACTAGAACACGGAGTTAATTACTCATTTACTTATCAATTCAAGACAGCAATTTGAAAAGAGTCCACATTTTGTTCAGAATATCATACCCTTTTCTTTGGATGGGGATGCGAATGGGTAATTATGTACTTCTAACAATAAAAAGAAAGAAAATTTGGTTAATTATGTATATTGGTATTTTTTTAAAACTATTTATATGAATATAAATGCAGAGTATGACATCTATATTTTGACTTATGGCACACCCCCACCGATAAAAGGAAAACAGAAGAAAGCAAATCTAGTCCTACCTATATTGGAATTTTCAGGTTTAGCTGGCTTATGAATCAATTTGAGCCTATTGTAGTGCTCCTGGATTGCTGCATCTGAAATGCTACTCTGTTGATACATTGATCCAACTTTTTATTCCCATTGTCAGCATTATCTGCTTAAAAATGCAAATTCTATTGGGTCATCTAAAATCTAGTATGACATTTAAAAGGAATTAGGATTTCAGTGTTTTTCCTAAGTTTTCTCCTTTGCAGGTGCTTTCTCCTGACATTTTCATTAGGGCTTCAAGATTGGCCTTTATGTGCTGTGCTGCTACAATTTTGTCATGCACAAGTGTGTTCTCTTTGTTTGTAATTTGAGGGATGTGCAGAAACTGATGCAATGGCGATGTCTAGCAAGTTTGATATGTCTTCTGGTAGCCCAGATAGGCCCTTATACACCAGTGGGCAGCGTGGACCCCACTTAACTGCTCCACTGGACAGATCAGGTAGCTTTCGTGAGGGCATGGAGAATCCGATCATCTCTTCTCTTCCAAACACTTCAAGAGGCACTTCTACGTTTACACAAGTAGATGTGTTAAGTTTCTTCCAACACATGCGTTTTGATCCTAAGGTAGTTGCTGCTGACCATAAGTCTAATCGTCAAGGAGACTTCAAAAGACACATCAATGTTGCACTTGGCATTTCAGCAGATGATTCTCTCTCTGGTTCATCAAAAGGCAAGCTGCTTCCATGTCCACCAGAAGAAATCAGAAGGGTCAAGGCCAGTCTAAAAGATAGTCTTGTCAAGGCCAGGTAGTTCTTTGTAATTTCTTCCATCTGGATTGGAGTTTAATAGTTAATTAAACTGATTGCATTAACAGGGAACGTATCAAAATTTTCAACGAAGCGTTGTCTGTTTTCAACAAGTGTTTTCCTAGCGTACCATCAAAGAAGAGGTCCAGATCAGAAAGTTTTTCTAATGAAAGATCAAGTTCATTGTTATCAAATGAACGGTCATTCGTCGGTCCAAACCTCAGTAAGATTGGAAGTCAAAGTCACGCCCTTCCTGGTGGTTTTGAACTTGAACAGCAAAAGTCTGAAGAACGAATAAAAAATGCTGTTCCAAACAAACGCACTCGTACATCTCTGGTGGATGTGAGGGTTTGTATCTTGAACTTCTTTTTCATTGTCTTTCTCATGGCTCTTCTTTTGGTCATGTTTGGATTGCTTAATTAGCATTGTGTATTAGTCTGTTTTAATTTACTTCTAATTATGACTTTAGTTGTCTTATGGGTTTGTTGATTGTGTGGTGTTATTTCTGTTTCCTTTTTGTTTTTTATGAACATCAGATGCTGATACAGTTATTATAACTAATAGCCTGGTTTTTTTTTTTTTTGTTGTAACTCAAATTCTTAATAATAGCCTGGTTTTTCTTCTTGTAACTCAAATTCAATTCCTGCATGTGGTATGGAAACCAGGTTTATTTTCCATTTCCAGTTCTCACTGATACCCCCCATTCCACACCCTCCACACACACCTGTGTTGCAGTTTCTCTGATGAGGACTTGAATGCAGTCTAAATGTTGGGATTTCTTGCTTTATGATTCTTTGTCCTCTCTAAACTGTAACATGGTAGTGCTGATAGTTTGCTATTGGCTGATGCTGAAGTTGTGTGTAACATGCTGATTCCAGTATACATTATTTGATGAATACAAACTAAAATTTGCATCTAATAGATCTGGATGGATGTGCAGGGTAATGCTCTTGTCAGGCCATCTGGTGCTTTAGATAGGGATCGAGAAATGCCAAGGCTGGCAAATAGTGGTGGAGCTCAAGGTGAGGATCGAGCTTTATCAATTGGTGTTGATGGTTGGGAAAAATCAAAAATGAAGAAAAAGCGTTCTGTTATAAAGCCAGACGCATCTACAACTTTCGTGTCATCTAAACCCGTCGATGGCTGCCGGGACCTGAAACAGGGAATGCAGCAAAGACTTGTTAATGATGCCAAGCCAAGATTAAATAATGACTCGCATGGGTTCAGGTATGGCTATTCCTGCTTATGGCCATGTTCACTACATGAACAATTGGCATAATAACATATGATAAATGTCTCTCTTTGGGAGTGCTTGGAAGGAACTTGGGAGGTCCTTGCTTTGAGATTTGTTGCCTTTATTATGATCAATATCTGTTAATGTAATGGTACAACAAAGCATTTAGTGTTTATAACAAAACATATGAGAACCAGAGACATTACAGACATATGTTATTATGTCTTTTGCCAAAAACAATCATCTCCCCAATATATTTGTTTCTTCAGTTGTTAAATTATCCTTTGCAATTTCATTCTAGTGAGGTGGTATTAATATTTACCATAATATAGGCCAGGAGTTGCTAATGGAACCGTTGGAAAGTCTGAAGGTATCTCACCACAGGTGGGTTTGGGTGCGCGTTCGTGCATCCCTAGGACTGAGCTGGATAACAGTTCCCTTCCCAGTGATAGGAGAGATCGTTCAATAGGTTCAGATAAGGAAAGAGTGAATGTCAGAGCTGTTAATAAGTATGCATACTATCCTTACTTTATCTTTTATTTGCCTTCAAACTTGCAGCTAGTTCTTCTTTCCTGTTTATGGAAGTCTTATGCATAGTATCTTAGTATATCCATTATGTGCCATCAAAATTTCTTTCCTGTTTATGGGAATTTTATGCTCATTTTCTCTTTTGAAATACCTAACCAGCCAATAATTTAATGTTCAATTACATCCTGTATTTATCTGTGTAACAATATTCGGTATAATGCTCAGGTCAAATGCTCGTGATGAATTCAATTCAGCTAGTCCTTCATCAAACACAAAGATGAACACGTCTGTTCGAGGTCCGCGATCAGGTTCAGGAGTTGCACCCAAGTTGTCCCTAGTTGTCCAAAGAGCTGCTGCTTCTAATGACTGGGAGATTTCTCATTGTACAAACAAGCCACCTGCTGGTGTTGGTCCTAACAACCGCAAACGTACAACATCAGCTAGGTCTTCATCACCACCTGTTGCTCATTGGGCTGGCCAGAGACCTCTGAAGAACTCTCGAACTGCAAGAAGAACAAATTTTGTTCCTATTGTTTCAAATAATGATGAAACTGCTGCTTTGGATGCTTCGTCTGATGTTGCATGTGGTGAAATTGGAGTGGGATCTTCTAAACGGTTGTCTGGCAATTCTCCTCAGCAAGTTAAAGTAAAAGGTGACTCCTTGGCTTCAGCTGCATTGTCTGAAAGTGAAGAATCAGGTGCAGCTGGTGTTAAATCTAAAGAGAAAGGCAGAAAGTCTGATGATATAGAAGAGAAAGCAGGACAGAATGTTCAAAAGGTATCTGCTTTAGTCCTGCCATCGAGAAAGAATAAGCTGGTTTCTGGGGAAGACCTTGGTGATGGCATACGGAGGCAAGGGAGGACAGGACGGGGTTTTCCTTCCACAAGGTCTCTCATGCCAATGACGGGTGAGAAGCTGGGTAATGTGGGAACAGCAAAACAGCTTAGAAGTGCCAGACTTGGTTTTGATAAGAGTGAAAGGTTAAACATTTCTGTCTTATATATTTTTTCAGCTCTCTAACATTTGTTTTCTCCATTTTGAATTTGCAATCTCATGTATCAGCTTGAAATCTCATAGTATATTTAAATACTTTTTACTCAGCAAGGCAGGCCGTCCGCCAACTAGGAAACTTTCTGACCGCAAAGCTTATAAACGTCAAAAGAATACAATGATCAGTGCAGCTGCTGATTTTATTGGTAGTTGTGCTTTAAATTCATAAAGAAAAATTTCCCAGATCACAATAAATTTTTAATCACTTACTCTTGACTGTTGTTCATTCCTGGTTTATTTTTCTTAGTTGGCTCAGATGATGGGCATGAAGAGCTACTGGCTGCTGCAGATGCTGCTATAAATTCTGGTATCATTGTTAGTAACCTTTTATGTTCGTTCTTCTGTTAAAAGTTTGTCATGTTGAATGAGTGGGTTTATTTAACGCTGCAGGTCATGTACTGTCCAGCTCATTTTGGAGGCAGATGGAGCCACTCTTTGGTTTAATTTCTGAAGGAGACATTACTTTCTTAAAGCAACAGGTGATGCCGTATGTTCATAAGAAATATATGGTTGTCTGATAGTGGTTATTAAATATGATCTGTAGAATGCTTGTGTTGTCCTGTTAAAATTTGGCATGTTGGATATTTTTTTCCCATTTCCTGGTTATTACTAAATCAATATGTGAAATTCCATCGTCTTTCTTCTTACAAAGTACAAGACAGCCGTAAAATTGAAAATTTCAAGGCTAATCATGCATCAGGCTGTTTATTTTGTCCATGTAATTTCAGAAAGAAAAATGGATCTTGAATTTTTACGTGTTAGTGTTGTTAGAACATTGTTATACTCTGCTTATGATTTGATTTGATATATAAAGTTCCATTGTTAGATTCAGATTGTTTCTGGCAGTACCAAATTTTAACCAGGTCCCACTTATTTTCAGTATCTTCTTTAAAGCATCATAGTTATATGGGTAATAGGCCTTTTGTATTTGTCACATATCTCGGATGCCATCCTGTGATTTCTGAGAGTAGAACTTATTTTTATCCCTCCACACTAACTACAAATTTTTTTTCCCTTTTTCTAGAAAAAGTATGGAAAAAAGTACTGTACTTTTGAATGACCTGTGCATTGTTAACTTTTTTTTTTCTTTCTTTTTTTCCCCTGTTGTTTTCTCATGGGTGAAAATTAAAGTCCAAATCATTTGATCAGTAAATTTTCTCAAGAATTTGTTTTGTCATGAAAATTTTGGTGGCGATGATAAAAATTTGGTTCTTTCTGATGTTGTGTGATGGCTTCCCATTTAGTAGTTTGGCAAGGAAGAAATATAACTTCTGAAGATTCTAGGGAGGACAATGTTGTTTTCCTCTGGTTATGAGTTTGCATTTTGGCATCCTTAAGGGCATCAGTGGGCCTGAGTTTCAGGATACATCCTTTTTTTTTTTTTTTTTTCGGTTTAAGGTATTAATCCTGAATAATTGAGAATTCTGTTGTAGCCCAAGCCCAAGTTTGGTGTTCTTTTCCTTCTTTCAGGTTAGTCTTGAATCTTTCATGCCAGCAACACTGTTTCCTTCTAGTACGGGTGGTCGCATTTCAAACCCCAACTCATATGGGCTTACAGAACAAAAGAGAGAGGTGGGGCTTGCTACTGAAATGGGGAGAGTTGAGCATCTTCCTGAGCAATTAGTGCCTGGTCCAAAGGATCATAATGCAATTCCCTTTTATCAGAAGCTCATAGCTGCTTTAATTACAGAGGAAGATTGTGGCAGTGGGGATGAAGACATCACTACTGATGCATATGGAATGGGATTCGACCTATATGGAGAATTTGAATCCAATGGTTTTGATCACCAATTTAACTTTTATTCTTCTGGGCTTACTGCTTTAAATGGTTATAGGACAACAGGGAAGGGAAGTATTGATGACAAGGCTGAAGTTGATATATTAGGAATTTCTAACATGGGGATGAACTCCAACTCTTGTCAATCACTAAATGGAATACTGCCAGATCAATCATTGATACATGGCATGGCTTTTTCAGAATTTCAGTATGATAATATGTGGATAAACGAGAAACTTCTTTTGGAGGCTAGAAGTATTGGCATATTTCCAGAACCAATGGTAGGTTTGTTTTGAAATAATTCATTTTACTTTTATAAGCATGGAAATCTTATTCCAATGAAGCCAGACACGGGGGAGATATTTGGCTTTGCTCTGGAGCTAAACTAGTTTATTAGAAATGCGTACAATTTTGCACATGCTGGTACAACTTGGTGTAGTTGAGGATATTATACTAATTGAACATCCCTTTTTGTTCAGTTTGACCAAACAGATGTGGATGATGAAGGAATCAGTGAGGACATCAAAAAATTAGAGGAGAGATATCATGAACAGGTAGTTTGTGATTGCATTTTGAGAGCCTTGATGTGAAATTCTGCTTTGTTCTTGTATCTTTACATTCATTTTTATCCATCCTTTCTTTTTGGTTGGTACCTGATATTTACAAATTCAGTCTGTTGCACTTTGGGAACATTATTTCTTGTTGGATGCCCCTTCTTGCCGTGAAGTAATCTTATGATTCTGCTTGTTGATTCCACAGGTTTCCAAGAAACAGGGCTTGCTTGATAAACTCCTGAATTCTGCCTCAGCAACGAAAGAACTTCAAGAAAAGTAATAAATATTTCCTCTTCTCTTGAGATTAATTTGCATGCCCCCATATTTTTAGCTTTAAATCTTGTACCTTATGATGTAAACACAGAAATGTTGTGCTTTTGTATAGGGAGTTTGAACAGCGTGCACTTGACAAACTTGTTGCAATGGCTTATGAAAAGTACATGGTAATTTCTCTTAATTTCTGCATTTTCTTTTGTGATCATTTAATCTTTTGTTGATGTAATATTTCTTGTTGGAGTTTGAACGATTGTCAATATAATATTCTGGTTGCCGTGCTTGGGAGTGCTGTAATGCCAAATTGATATAGTAAAACTTCCCACAATCAAGCCAAGTTTGTCTTGAAAGCAGGCTTTGATTTAGTGAATGGCTGTTATGGTTTTATATTGAAGTAGGTAGAAATGTGGAATAGAGACAGAAAAATGGAGACTGCATAGAACAAAAATTAATTTGAGACATTCCAAACCCATCAAATCACTGTTACAAAAGTGAAGACTGCTTTTCCTGGATAAATGTTAGATTCTGGTAGGTCTTTGGCTAATTTATAAAATAGAGACTAAAAAGTTTAGCATACTGTATCAACCAAAATATAATCTAAAAGTTTCCATTTTTGCCTTTCTTTTTCTGTGGGGCCTATTTTGATAAGAAGTCATCAACCAATGTTGGTTTCCACCTCAGCAGGGTCTTGAAAGGGGCATTATTAAGGATTTTATTTTCAAATAGGACGAAATCTGTTTGAGACAAAGATTGAAGAAAGAACATTTGAATCTGCTCTGAAGAGCTTAATATTTATTTATGTTATATGGCTAGGATTTAAGTTGGCTGTGTTTTGTCCAAACCAAGATGAAATTTCATTAAAAGTGCTGTTGCAGTTTTTTTTTTCTCCCCTCGGCTTAATCAAAATAATTTCATGACAAATTAAACATCTTATCATAGCATCTAAATAGAAAAAATATTGAAACATGAAATCAGCATTAAAATTGCCATCTAGTCATAGATCTATTATTATAAAAAAAAAAAAAAAAAATCTCTGTCACCTGCTAGAACCACCCAATTAGAGACAGATCGGTGAATTTTTGCATCTCTAAATTTGATTGCTGTAAACTAGGGGATTGGCTATGGTATAGTGGCTGTACCGTTACAATTAATTTTTTCAACTTTTGTGTTATTGTTACAATTTTTTCATTCGTGTTACAAGTGCTATTTATTACATGCTTTAAATTTTGCGTTTACATGTTTCAAGTTTTCTATTTATGTTTCAAGTATTTTTTATTTTTTTTATTTCTTTCAAGTTTTCTGTGAAGCATTTCAAAATTTGCATTACAGTTACAAGTCTTGCATTGGTAGATGTATGGTATAGCGGTTGTACCATAGCCGTTTCTGTAAACTAGTATTCATGCATTATCCACTTAATTGGTATCCTTGATCAAAGATCTCACTCTCTCTTGTGATCATGTAGCCCGATATTTTGGGCCATAAGCCATGCAGCTGGTTCTTGACATATTGCAAATACTCTCCTACCATTTGACTTTTGTGTAGAATCTGCACATTAGATTCCAGACCATTCTTCTTATTGTTTTGGAAGGAGTATAGCGAGTGAATACAATTCAGTGGTTAGTTATGGTTTGTAAATCATATGCTTTTAAGAAATCTTTTCTATACAATTACCCCTTTTAAGGTAAATAGAAGACACTAGAGCCAAAACTTTTTAGAAGAATGAAGTTTCTTGGGGTGGATCTTGTTGAATGATTACCACCGTGGTGGAAAACTGCCGATGAAATGGACTTTTTATCGTTTCCATTCTTTGTATTTTATGCTTGCTTAGAATTTACATCAAGTTATTCAACAAAAAGTAAAAGGAATTATTAATTAATATTTTCTGTTTGATAGACATGCCGAGGTCCTAATACCAGCAGTGGTAAGAGTTCCAATAATAAAATGGCCAAACAAGCTGCATTGGCATTTGTCAAACGGACATTAGATCGATGCCATAAATTTGAAGATACAGGTAAGAGCTGCTTCAGTGAGCAGTTATTCCAAGATATGTTTGCTTCAAGGTATTCCCACCCAAATGGAGGAAAATCAGTGGATACTTCTACAGATGGTGAATCAACGAAACCATACAACATCTCTGGTCGTTCTTTGGAAGTTAGAGTTTCAGGTATCATATTTGATTCTTCTTGGATAAAGTACTGGAAATTTACGTCCTTTGATAAATACATGTTTGAATATTTATGGCCATTATTAAGTCCTTTGTGATAAACCAGACAAAGCACTTGGTGAAATCCATGCATGCCATCTATTCTTCTTCTTTTAACACATCTTTTTGGTCATATTGGGATCATTGTTTTGGATTTTCTGCAGCTTCCATGGATTCACAGACAAGTCCTGTGGTATCACAGTTGGGTCAGAATGGGGATATCTCTGATATGCTTACACCAATAAATCGCTCATCTGAACAAAGCACTTTTAAAGAAGATACATGGTCAAATAGGGTGAAGAAGAGGGAATTATTGCTTGACGAGGTAGTTGGTGGTACTATTGGTACTACTAGTGCTCCATCAGGCATTGGAAGTTCTCTATCAAGCAGCACAAAGGGAAAGAGAAGTGAGAGAGACAGAGAGGGGAAGGGACATAGCAGAGAGGTTTTATCTAGAAATGGATCTAATAAAATTGGTAGGCCTTCATTATCTAATACTAAGGGAGAAAGGAAATCTAAAACCAAGCCTAAGCAGAAAATAACTCAGCTTTCTGTTTCTGTAAATGGCCTTCTTGGAAAGATGTCAGAGCAACCCAAATCAACATTACCTTCTGCGTCAAAATCAAGTGAAATGAATATCAGCAATGCAAAAGAAAAAGATGAGCTTAGCTTTGATGTATTGACTAGTTCTGGCCCCATTGACTTAGCAGGTATAGATGTCTTAGGTGATGATCAAGGGCAGGATCTGGGTTCATGGTTGAACATGAACATTGATGATGATGGATTACAAGATCATGACTTCATGGGCCTTGAAATTCCAATGGATGACTTATCAGACTTAAACATGATGGTTTGAAGTCATGTTCTTTGTATAGTCTTGTTCATTATACTTTTGACAAATGAAACATAATTGCTGTTGTCAAGAAATGACCAGTTCAGTGGACTAGCATATCGCCATCCAGTTCACAATTAGGTTATATAGATTCTTTGTAGACTCCTCATCAAGATAATATTTGGGCGGACCCTTCGGATGTTTTGGATTTTGCTCCTGTATTAAGTTGGCAATTTCGACTGTAAAGATATTTTGTTCCAAGGTGCAAGTTAGTATGTTCTAGTGTCATATCTTAGCAAACCCTGTATTCTGGCTGTAGCTTTTACGAATCAGAGAACAATGCCTCTTGTATATACATTTTATATGTTCAATAAAATATCTTTTATTCACTGTAATCATCTCTTGCCACCATACTAATAGGTAGTGGTGTGGGTTTATTTTTTATTTTTATTTTTAAATCTATCAGTTTTTGGTTTTTCATGGATATGTTTCATTATGGCAAGTGCTGGTGTTGCAGTTGTACTTTAAGCCGGCTTATATCAGATGCAGTAGTTTCTTCTACAGGCAGTCCAAGGATTCTCACTTTTGTGGCTAGAAGGTGAAATGATAACCGGTGAGGACTAGGATAACTGAATATGGGCATGAGTCTAAGTTTTTTCAAACAAATAAATGAGGATTTGGTTCTCACTTTTGATTCTACACTTTCTTGGTTTATTTTACTTGATGCGGTCACAGGCTTCTGGTTAAACCATAATCAGTCAGGCTGCCTGATGGTAAATTTTTCATGTTGTTGCTGTTTAGTTCTTTTTCTTGGTAGTCAGTCATCTACTCCAAATTTGAACTTTTTTTTTATATTGTTTTTTCTCTCTTGTTCTCTGTTACTGGATCTCTTCTTTTCCTTGTAATTAGGCCTATTCTTTTTCTTCTCTTCAAAATGAAGAACTCGATGATTGCAGGAAAAACTAAGGCATTAGTGAAAGACTTGGAAAATGAAAAAGGCACGAGTCATTCCTGTAATGTTGAGCTATGGCGTCATCATGGAAGTAAGTCTTATTAACTTGTTCTCCGCTACATATCATTAAGGAAAATCTTTTTTCATTTTATTAACTTTCTACTAATTTATGGTGCAACTCTTAACCATGTTTAGCATTTATTGTTGTTACTGCAGTTCTTTTTTCTCTTTCCTTTTTTCATTCTGCATTCCTTAATGGAGTTGGATTTTGTTGCAGCACTTCAGGAAAATACCTGGCCTGCCAGCGCTGGATATGATTCTCTTGGGGCTGTGTTGTTTTGTATTCACTTTTGAAACAGAGCTGACTCTGCAAACCGGCCTTCTGTGTGATCAGACTCAACCTCACTATAAATGTTTATTTGAAACTTGATTTAATTTCTTTTGTTATTCATCCCTTTTAACAACTCAATAGATTGCAACCCGAGATTCACCACTTCCTCATCATCATTTGAACTAAGGTCTTTGTGCCAAAACTTAAAATTCGTATCTGGATTCATTACATGCTCGATGAATCCAATTCTACGCCCAAGTTTTTTTGACTATTTGCTGCTTGATACATGTCAAAGTTGTCTTAACACCTTAAATTATCATTTTGTAAGCGTATACTTCCACTGTTGCAAATTGAAATGGAGCATGTGTTTTGAGCTGGCTTTATTGCCCGGTCGTGTTATGAGGTGACAGTACACTGTTGATGTTCTTTGCATTTTATTATATTTCGGCATCTCGCAACAAATCATTTATTTAAAATTTTTTTGATGTATGTTTGCCGTTCCACCATCTATTTGCCGCTGTTTAACCTAAAGACTTTTCTTTTCTATGCATATTCCATCTTCAGCTTCAAGGTATACAATTTCATCTTCTTCAACGAGCTTCATCAAGTTGTCACCTATTCTATCAAAATTGTACTTCTGTGCAAATTAAGGTGTTTGAATAAGAAAAAATAGGTAGAAAATTTCTTGTGCGAGCATCTTAAAATGTATTATTTTAACTTGCTAAGCATCCACAGAGAATGCGTGTCGGCACTTGGGACATGGCCTTGACATTGTACTTGTTTGATAATTGTTCCCCTGCAAGTTGAATTGACTGTCGAAGCAATAAAGAGTACGTTTTCTTTTTTCCTGTAATAACAAGTGAATCATATTATTTGGGTCTGAGCAAAATTTTATGAACTATCCCGCGGGTCTTTCAATGCGCCATCTGTAACACTGCTTAACATCCCTTTCGATATTAAGGAGACACGTCTGCGAATCTACAGGCTTTTTGATATTGAAATTGTAGGAGAGGACTGATAATTTGATATCTTCTCTCCTATCGTTTCTGTCATTATTCTCGTCACCAGAAATATTGCAGTTGTTGTTATTAATTGCTATTATGGAGAGTGCAGTCTTAACAGCATATCGCCATTGAATCATGGGAATACACTGCCAGACACCCTTGCATTTTGACATTTTTCAGAGGGAAAGAAATAGATTTCAATTTAAATTTTATGGGACAAATCGTTAAATATCTCGTGGTTTGAGGCTGTCAAGTAAATGAACCTGAGAAGCAGATGATAACGAGAAGAGAAATTTGTGCTCTTCTAAATTTTAATCCAAAAAATGGCTATAAAAACTTATCTAACAGGTGAGAATATATAGTATCATATATTTAATATTTAAGTATTTTGACATATCTCCCAGTTGGTTTGGCACAATACTAATAAAAAATATTTATTAATAATGAAATTATTATATTTATTCATAAATTAATTAATAAATATTAAATAATAACTAAATAACTTCATATGATATTTTTATATATTTTTTTTAAAGTCTGAAAAAATTATACGTAAATATATATTTTGTGAAAGTTAATAAAAATATTCTCAAATAATTTTAACCACTAACTGATTGTTAAAAATTATAAAATAACAAAAATAAATTTATTTTTAAATATAAATAAAATATTACAATTGAAACCTAATATAAAATGTATAACTTCAAAAAATACAAAGCACATTAAAATTTAAATATAAAACCTATTAAAAATAAAAATAAACAAAAAAAAAAAAAACCCATCGTTATTTGTTCTTCATATAACATTTCTATCCTATAATTGTAGTATACACTTGTATAGGTGATGCAGAACAAGCGTTCATAGGTTGTGACATTCTTCATGTACAAAAGAGAGTAGGCTATTTGCTTGAACTTCCTCAGGCACAAGCTGTATAGGTTGTTCTTCTCCTCTCACGACCGGGAAAATATAGGTTTTGAAATTCTTCATGTCTTGCGCAGACTTAGTCCTCTCCAAAAGCTATGGGTAACAATGCCTTCTCCTCCACTTTCAGGACAACAATACTCCATTGAGTAGGAACAACTTTTGCGATTTCACGAAAACAAATACATGTTATTTCTCCCTTTGTGGGTTGCATCTACATCATACTACCAAGGTCGACGAAGTAGCACATGACATGCATCTCTCTCTAGAATATTACATATAACATTAGATTTATAAGATTTTTCTAAAGACAAAGGCAAGAGCATTGTTGAGTGATCTTTATGCTAGGCCCCTTCTGAGTCCAACTAATGTTGTAACATTATGGCTGTGTTTTTAGTTTGCGGTGATTTATAAAAATTTAAGGAATCAAATTCTCGTTACTACAGTTGTCTATTACAAGGCGACAACTTATCGTCAACAGAACACTTATTTTTAAATATCCGTTTACGTGTCTCACCAGGCTAAATTGGCATGTATAATAACTTTTTTCACAACATATACCATCTTCCTCAGTCACCTTCAAGTCACCATTCTCCTCGGCTACTTCTTCATCATTAGAATCCTCTTCGCACTCCTCTTCAAAATTCTTTTTTGGAGGCGCTTCGTCCTCCTCCCGCTAGTTTCCAACGTGCCTTGTAGGTATGAGGGATGCTTGTGGCATAGTTGGAGCATTGATTTGCATTCTCCTAATAAGTTCAACCAGACTCACCATGTTTTTGGCCATCTCTTCCATATGTTGCTCTACCTTTGTGAGTCGATATACTTGAATGTTTTCTTGCTAAGCCATCTCAAGACAAAAGTTCTAATACCATCTAACTTAGGACAAAATGTGATGGGTTGTGATTCATGCACAAAAACCTAAAAATGTTATATTGGTAATAAGAAGAAAATTAAAAAAAAACCTCACATTTGAAACAATTCTCTCTTTAAAAAAGAAAAAAATAGTAATAATTTTTTTTTTCTTGACTAACAAATAAGGCTATAGCCTCTTAAAACCCTAACTAAATAGGAATAAAAATATTAAGTTAAGTAGAAATTTTAAACTAACTAAAATTTAAAGTAATGTCAAAGAAAATAGGAATAAAAATATTAAATTAAATAGAATTTAAAATAAATATAAAGAGAGTAGATAAAAATACTAAGTAAGAAATAATAAGAAGGTAAAGTAATTATGAACTTGCAAATTTAAAAAATGTACAAAATATTTGTGCTGAATGGATTATATTGTTGGTGTTCCCAGGTAGGTTTGTCTTACCTTTCCTATACAACCTGCATTTTGTCTTATAGCTTTCTTAATATATATACATCTAAAGGACGAATAAACTGTGTGAAACCACAATACAATAGAAGTGGGCATTTTCATTCGACAGAGCCTTCTTGATGGAGTTTGATATCACAAATTATGGATAGATTTCTGTCAACAAATCACTGAGCAAACTATTTATGATTGATCCTTAACATAATTTTATTTTACAAATTTTATATCATTGTTGCTTTTCAAAATCTAGGATTAGATCATAATGGCTTGAAGAGAAGTAATATCATAAAACTAGAGTCCATTGTAGTGCATTGAAAATGAGGCGTTTTAATTTACTGAACTAATTCGAAGGAATGGTTCATTCTGTTGCGCAAGGAATGCACGAAACCCGTAAGCACAATTTCTTTCATTCGAAACATCATCCTCTCTCATTCACCCTTTTATCCCATCTTCTCCAATTTAAAGATAACAATACAACAGTAAAGTTATGTTGATTGGTTCACAACAAACCTCGTCATGTTGCGTTAATTAGGGTTTGGATCAAACTAGCTCCATAAACATGTTTTTCTCCAGTTATCCAATTAGGGGTGTTCGGTTCAACTAGATTTCTGTTTCAGATTTTAAAAATTAAAACCGAAGTAAAAGGCAGTATAAAATATAATCAAAATCGAACCGATATAGTCATAGTCTGTCACAACTTCTCAAATTTAAAACCCAGTAATCATTTTTAAATGATTAGACATCATATTGATTGGTTCCGTTTTATTTTAAACCAAAAGCTGTACTGTAAACACTTTAAATTGTAATTTATCAAACCATAAACCAAACCATGATTATCTGAAACTCTATATCCAACCACTCAGAGACATTTGGGAGGCAAGAGTTAAGGAAAAAGATACACAATAACTTCTAGAATAGACCAGGTTAAAGCATAAGCGTCACTGGTATTTGCAAAGGTAGAACTAGGTCGCTATCAAATTCAGGTCATGTTCATTTTGTTTATGCCATTGCCTTATTAAGTGAGAGCTAACACTTTTTTCAAATCATTAACTGTAAGTTTTATTTGTTCTAACTGATTATTCTTATTTATATTTTTAATTTCTGACTAGAGTTTTTGCCCATATGTATGTTATATTGGTCTTCATTTGTTTATATTTTTCTTATTAGACTATGAAATAAAGGAGCACACAACCTACTTGATGGAATGTCCCAATTGGATTTTGACCATATTTCCCTGTTAAAGGACCATTTGTTTACTACAATTTCTAATCTTTTTTGGGTGTTTCATTAGTTACGTATCATTCTTTTGTTTTCAAATTGGTAATTAAATAATATTATTAAAATTTTCAAAAGAAAAAAAGAAAATTTCCCGATTGTGTTAATAAGTTAGGTTTTGTGTAATGCGGAGCATTGTTTTGGTCTTCCATTAGTGCTATATGTTGACAATTCATTTTAGCGTCAGACACAAAGGTCGAATTGCTTACAAAGCGAACAATAAGAAGAGGACACATAAGACACGAGCAATTGTGCTGGATAAGCCCACATTCTAATTCTAATGTTGAACCATTTTAGTGTTTGACATAAAAAAAAAAAAATCAGCTCTACTTTGTAACCAAAATAAAAATAAAAAAATAAAAATTGGTGTTGTTCAAATTCACAATTGTAATCAAATTAAATGGGTGTATTGAAAAAAATGTTAAGCACTCTTTTCTTAGATCTTGAACTTCCTCTAGAAACCTTTTGAAAACTTTAGGCATTTTACTCAAGATTTGTTGAATTAATAATTTAAGATTTTTTTTTTCAAAATTGATGTATAATCTTGTTTAGTAGAATTAGTGTGACATGACATGCATCTTTCTAATCAGTGCCAAAATAACTATGTGTAAACTTTTGGGATGTTTTGCTTAAATGATGATGTGTAATGCAAAAAATGTTGGTTCCTCTGTATAGCTTCACCATTATGCCCTTGGTCCTTGAGAAAATCTTATCAAATGTTAAATTGATATGTTTTGGCTATGTTAATAATAATGTCCCATTCATCTAAGATAGTTAAAATTATTGTTATGACATTAGATGGTTAAGATAATGCATTGCAACAATAAAAGAAATGGAATTGAATATTTGGTTGAAGTTTGATATCCAAATAAACTCTTCTTTGCTATGAAACAAAGAAAATTTATTGTTGTGTTTACTGTAAAGAATTTTAAAATGGGCTTTTTTATACTTTTATTATACATACTATATATAAAATCTCACATTATTTTGGTAGAGCTTGGGAATATGTCTTATAAATATTTTGTTCTATTCAACTAATATGAGACTTTTTGAGTTAAGAACTTGAAATTTTATATACCAAGAACAAACTTGTGAGAGATTGGGACTATGCCTGTTACACTATCTTAAGTTTTGTTAAAATGAATAATATATACTAGTTAGATTATGTCATTACAAATAATATCAAAATTAGTTTACTTAAAAGAAAATATGGGCTTTTAAACTTTTTAGGCCTATAACTTAAAATCCTAAAAACTAGATATGAAACTATAAGATATAAGAACGAGACTCGTTGTATTACCCTAAATCACTAAAGTGGACAATATTATACTAGTTGAGTTAGGTCATCACAAATAATATTAGAATTAGTTCATCTAACCAAAAATATGACAACAAAAATATTGGACCTCTTATAATGATAGATTATAAAATATAGTATCATTTGAGTTAAATATAAAAGTGTATCTTATAAGTGTTTTGATTTTTTTTTAACTAACATAAGGACTTTTGGGTTTAAGACTTAAAATTTTAGGTATTAGGATTAAAACTCCAAAAAATCAAAATCAGGCTTGTTATACCATCCTAAATTATGCTAAAGCGAACAATAACGTACTAGTTAAACTAAATTATCACTATGTGTGTGTGTGTGTGTATATATATATATATATATTATTTTAAAATACTTGTACTAACTTTGATAATAATTAAGTGTGGCATGTAATGTTCAAGTTCAAAATACTATTGATATTTGGATTGAACTAATATGGTTGTTGTATGGTCTTATATATAAGAGTTAAATGGCTATATAATTCAAATGAAAATGGTGGTTTCGATGCTTTAAACTTGTAGTTACTAGTGATTTTTCTCATAGTTGTTATTGCAGTATAGTTGTTTGTTTTGCTCTCTTCTTGTTTTTTTTTTCTTCCTACTTTATTGTTTTCTCTATTATTTCTTTTTCTAGTCTTATTGTTTTTTTCAATTTTATTGTTGTCTATCCATTACAATATTTCTGCTTCTATAGTTGTCTTGCATTTTAACCATTGCAATATTTTTACTACTGTCTTACCATACTATTGTGTAGGCTAGCTATTCTATTGCTGTTTTGTTATATTATTGATTTTTTTTTATGTTTTCTATTTAAATGTGTTTTTTTTTTTTTTTTTATCATCTACTTTCTTTACAAGTGTTCAACTTGTAAATCTCTTACAACAAGTAAGCTATAATTATTTGTTATATTTTTCAACTCTTTTTGGGGCTTGAAACTTTTGCCATTTTCTATTTTTATTTTTTCGTTCTCAAAGTGCAGTTAATGTCACAAGATTTTTGTTTGAACACAACTTATTACAAATCATTGCTAAAGTGGTGAGCTTATTCTTGTTATTCTAAGTTGCTTGAACATAAATCAAGTTGTTTTACTTTCTTTCATATAACTTTATCTAATCCAGTGCAAGTGTGGTCCTGCATTTTTTAGGAAGTTCTTGAATTTAGAGAGTTTTTAAAGTAGGTCAATATATGCTAAAAAAAATAGGAAATCTTGAAATTTTATTGCAAGATTAATGGTTGTTCATGAGTTGTCACTTTGTCAACTTGATAGCATTGAAAATATAATCTATATAGATTTAAGGAGCATTAATTTAAATACATTGATTGCATGAGTTAAGTCATGATTTGATATAAATATATTTAAAAAAATACTAATTTTAATGAATTTAAAATTTAATTTATGCCTAAGTTCAATTTTACCAGTATTACTTTTAAAACAACATTTTAAATATATTATTGATGGCATGTGTTTTATCCCACTACAAATATTATAATTAAGGGCATAAATATTTTTTCTTCACCATAATAAATAATGGCTAACATATTGTATATGTTGACTTTTGTTGCTTGTCGATAATTAATAAGTTATTTTTATAAGGTAATAACCATTAGATTGGTTGATTGGGAGTTTTATCGAAGTTGATTGGTCATGATGTTAATTTTTTTCTTCTTTTATTGGTTAATTATGGTATTGTAATTCTTAATTGTATGGTGCGGTGCTATTTGATCTTGCTCATTATGGTAATAGTTTTGTTCGTATAAAGTGAGGTAATGCTAGAATAATTAGTTTTCATTTTCCTTTTTTTTTTAAAGTAAAGTAAAAAATTTGTATTTAGATCTTAAAATATCTAAAAAGGGAAAAGGGTAGGGTTATGGTGATGAAAAATTTTAACTACAGTGCATATGTGAACTAATCGATCAATTAAAACTTGTTAAAATTCATCAAATCTTAATTATCAAGTCTTAATTAATGTAACACAACACAACCACAATAAGAAATTATTATATAATGTTATAAACAAATCAAAGCAATAAATTAATTAAGCAATGGATATGATAATTTGTATCGAATGAAAATTTTTTAAAAAATATTTTATGAAATAAAAATTCTCCAAACTAATAATATGAACCATTAAATATTCAATTATAAAAGAAGAATTTATAATTGATGATTTCTTACCAGATTTCTTGTATCTCAATTTTAACTAATTAACTTGAGTGCCCCACTATAAGTTATTCTATCTTCACAATTTTGAAATTTTTTTCCTCATATGAAATTCTTGAGCAAGATATTCGCAATACTAAAACTTTTAGCCGCAAACAATTTTCAAAACTCCAAAAGTTTATTAATTGAATTTGATATTTTGATATATATATATATATATATATATATTATTTTGCTCTTAAGAGAAATAACTTAGTAAATCTCTTTCACTTAGAGTTAGATTAATTTCTCTTACAAAAAAATCAAGAAGAAATAGTATCTATGAACTCAAAGAAGTTTTGGGTATGAAGCAAACTAAAGAAGTCTCATGATGGTTGCTTTAAACCTTAACTCGAAATAAGCAAAGTACTTATTATTTCACAAGTTTGCTTGAGTGCTCGTTGGGCACTCATTAGATGGCTAAGTTCAATGAAGAAAACCGCATTAGTTGCTCGAGCTCTAAAGGTGAGTGCTATCTAAGCACCTTAGCTCAAGCGTTAAGTGGGAGCTTTTTAAACGCTTCGCCTCTGGCCAGCGCCAAGTGAGCACTTTTTAGGTGCCTAGCGCTTCGCCTCTGGCCAGCGCCAAGTGAGCACTTTTTAGGTGCCTAGCGCTTGTAACTTGTGAGCTTCTATTTATTTATTTTTTCTTATCATTTGTGCAATGCTTCATGTAGATACAATCTTAGAATGAAATTGCTACTGACTTTTAGTCAATATTATGGACATGAAATGAGCCAACCTAACTGGTTACTAACACAAAGGATTAAGTTAAAGCCAAAGTGTGATGTCAAAATTAATGGTAGAGTTCAATCTCTAAAATTTTTAATCAAATGATTTTCTGTATTATACTTTATTAAAAAGTGTTACCATTATTATATTTACTATAGAATCATACTAACATGATGTTGGATTAATTTTGGGTGAATCTAAAAATGAAATTCATGTTAGAATTATATGGTAGAAAGAAAGAATGACTTTGAGAAAAATCAAGAGAAGCCTGAACATTCTACCATATCATTAAAATAGGTGGAGGAATTTGCATTTTCTTTTTTCAAAGTGTTGATCTTCTCACTAGGTGCTAGACTCTAGATTTTCATTCCATGTGTGCCATGACAAGAATTTATTTAATACCCTTGTTGATGCAAATGGAGGAAAAGTTCTTATGGGAAACAATAATACATGCAATATTTATGCATCAAAACTATTAGAACTAAAATGCATGATGCTATGGTAAAACCTTAAAGAATGTCATATATGTGTGGAAATTAAACATAAATATTCTTTCTCTAGGGATATTAGTTATGTCAGGATTTAGTTTTAAAGTTGAAAAATGGGATTTTGAAGGTTTCCAAGAGATCAAAGGTGGCATTGAAAGGGAAAAGTAATAATGGTTTGTATATGTTTATTGGTTCGTCAGTGAACAATGATGTTGATGTGTTAACAGAAGTTCAACTAAATGAAACTAAGTTGTGGTTTTTGAGATTTGCATATACAAGTAAGAGTGAGAGAAGTCTTAAAGAACTTGATAGGCAAAGATTCATTAGTGCTGTAAAGTTTAAAATTGGTTAGATCAAATAATAAAGAGAGGAAGCATGGACATCATAATCAAAGATAGAAAATACAAGTTTATTTCATAAATATTAAGGTAATAGAATTATAGGATATTAAAAAAAAGGCAAACTAAATGGATAGAGTTTGTTAATTCATTTTCCTATGTGATTAAATATAAGATAAGAAAAATATCGTGACTGATACATTGTCAAGAAAAAATAGTTTTAGTGATAAAAAAAAAAAAAAACTAAAAAGGTAAATAAAGTACATGAGAGTGTTTGACAATATATTAAGAAAAGAAATGAGAAATATACAACAAAAATTAGCTAATGGCATAGACAAGTTATCTTTAAACTTAATGATTGGATTTCAGTACATACAAGGAATGAGATAAATGGTCTATTCTAAGTTCTTGAACAGATTAATGATAATGCATACAATTTGAATCTTTAAAATATAATATTGGTACTACTTTTAATATTTATCTTTTTGATGTAAGCGATAATTCAAAATTGAATCCTTTTAAAAAAATGAAAAATGATAAGAATCAACAATAATAAGTTTAGAAGGATTTTTTACATAAGCCCATTGGAACAATTATAAAACAATAGCAAATCATAATTTGTTTGAAATATGTATTTGAGACATTTTATTTAAATTTTTCATGTTATTTTCTGTTTCTAATATGCATAGGAATGTCATATAAGTATATATTTTAATTAAGTATTATTTTATTTATTTTAGGATTTTTTTAAATTTCTTTAGATTAGAACTTTTATTCTTAATTATTTTAAATTAGAATTTTTACTCTTAGTTATTTTATATTAAAACTTTTATTTTTAACTACCTTAGAGTTTAATTGTAAATCTTATATAAAGGGATTTAAACAATATTATAAAAAAAATAATATTTTACTCAATTAAGATTTTGAAAATTACTTTTCTCTCAGAGAGCTTAGTGAACATATCAAGAGATTTCTCTTGTAGCATTCAAACCCTTCTTTTTTTTTTATATATTTTTTGTTTGTGATTAGTGAACTATTATATCAAGATTTTACTATTAATTCTTAGTTCTTTTAGTCATTCGATCAAAATTCTTTAATATAAATTCGGCTTTATTAGAATTTAAATTTCAATTCAAGTTATTGAGATTCAAGTTTTTTTCTTAGGATCGCAAGACTGATTCTCAAAGTTTTAAAATTGATATTCTTGAGTTCACATCAATGAAGTATAAATGTCCCTTTAGTAATTTCTTTTCATTATTTCTTTTTAATATAGATTGAAAACTTTTTTTATAACATGCACTAAAAATGTCACTGCCATATTTATGCAATGAAATGTTGAAGAATATCTAGAGGTAAAATTTAGTTTACATAAGTTAAATGTTAATTGTTATTTGTTTTAATTTTATGATATTTCTAATTACTATTTTTAAAATATTATTTGCTTATATATTTCTATAAGTTGACGAAGAAAGTAGAAAAAGAAGTGTAATTTGAATTTTTTTACGTGGGTTCAATGATAGTTATTAAAGTAGTTTAATTTAAATTTTTTTAATGTAAATCGAATGTTAATTATAAGATATGAGTATTTTCATTTTTTTTAATGTTAATTATTAGAAATGAGTAATTTAAAATTTTTTATGTAAGTTAAATGTTAATTATTGGATATGTGTAATTATTTTTTATTTGGGTTGAATGTTGATTATTGAAAATGTGTAATTTGAAATTTTTTTTTTATGTTGTTGATTGTTGATTATTAGAGATGATTTTTTTTTATGTGGTTGATTTTAAATTATTGAAAATGTGTATTTTAAAATTAATTTTTTCAATTGAAAATAAGTCAATATGTAAAATAAAATAAAGAACATAAACTTTAATAATGTATTTTAAAATATCAAATAAAAAATAAACAGAGCAGGGATAGGCCTCCCAAAATGGGAACAGGGATAATGATGGCAATTCCTAACCTATACCCGACCTGTTGTCTTTGCAAGATGTATAATAAATTGAGCAATCTGAAGATGTAAATCAAGAATCATTTAGTGACAAGATTGGAGAAAAAAAAAACACAAACAAATTGAGGTAGAGCTCATGTACTTGTTACAGAATTAAAAGAAAACTTATATGAAGTATAACAACCACAGAAACCATGAGAAGTAAAGGAAGTTAGTGATGGCAAAAAGCAATGCAAGATTAAATAAGTTCTTTGCTGAGGAATCAAACATGGGAGTTGGTTTCAAAACAAAAAAACTGAAGGTTGGTGAGCTGTAAGTGGACTTTTAATAGAAAAGAAGACAAATGAAACAGTGAACCACCAAAATATAAAGCAAGATTGATGTTTAAGGTGTTTACATAGAAAAAGGGCATTGATTATAGTGAGATCTTCTCACCTGTGGTTAAACACAACTCAATAAGGATTTTGTTAGCCTTATTTATTGTTCAGGACATGCAGCTGGATCATATGCATGTCAAGATTGTTTTCTTGCATGGTGAGCTTGAAGAACATGTACTGATGAGTCAGCTTGAAGATTTTGAAGCAAAGAAAAGAGAGGAACATGTGTGCATGTTGAAAAAATATCTATTTTCAAGTCACTTAGGTCATGGTATAAGAGTTTTGATAAGCTCATAACCAGACATGGCTATGAAATGAGCCAATATGATAATTGTATTTACTGTCATAAGGTAGACCAAGGTAAAGCTATTTGATTTTTATATGTTGATGAAATCTTAATTTAATGTAATCACAAAAGTGAGATAGATAACCTGTTTTAGAGAAGAGTTGTACAAGAAAAATTATGAAAATGAAGGTTTTAAGAAATAAGAAGAAAGGGTTGCTCTTCTCACAAGAAATATATGTCAACATGCTGATTAAAAGGATTGAAATGATAGATTACAAGTCATTTCAGACACCATTAAAAACTCATTTCAAGTCAAGCAGCTCACAATCACCAAAATCAAATGAAGATAAGGCATACATGGACAGAATTTCATATGTCTAGGCTTTAAGGAATCTTATGTATGTCATGGTTTGCTTAAGCCCTAACAAAGCCTTTGTTATTAGGGTGATATGCCAATATATGAGTGATCCAAGCAAGGCACATTGGTGATGGTTCACAGGTACCTTAAAAGTACATTAAACTATGAAATGATGAATGAAAATCAAAAGCAAGGTGGGAATGCAATGCTTGGATATATAGATGCTGACTTTCTTAGTATTTAAATTGAAGAAGATTAACAACTTGTTATTTGTTCCCATTTGGTGGATGCTTAGTTAACTAGAAAGTTGTATAGCAGTCAATTGTGGCCTTGTCCTAAATTCAAGTTTGTGGCTACAGTCGTGGTTGTCAAGGAAGTTTTTGGGTTAAAAAGATCATTTGTGAGCTCGGGTCTCATCAAAAGGGTAGTGATTGTATTCTATGACAATCAAAGTGCCATACATTTGAAAAAAATCAAATGTATCATGAGAGGACCAAGTACATTCATGTCAAACATTATTTTATCATAGTTAAAATAAACAAAATATATGTCAAGCCGAAAAGGATCTATATTGGTGGCAATCCTCCATATATTCTAACAAAGGTATTGCCAATAGTGAAGTTCAAGTTTTACATGAGCTTAATGTTGCTAGTCAGTAAAGAAAGAGTGGAATCAATACTTGATACTTCAAAATGCAAGGTAAAGAATTGTTAATGTAGGTGTATTTAAAAGCCGCAAGATGAGCTTTCAAGCATAACTGTGTGAGTTAGTTAACATATGTTTTGATTTGTTAACTTAGTTGAGAGTATATAGAGTATATAGAGCTAAGAAAATTTCTTGAGTTCTAGGTCACCAACTTTAGGGTTGTTATACTGAATTAAAAGCTTGTAATTTGTACTACAATACTGTAAATTTCTTCTTAGTTAGTGAAGCAATTTTTTAGTGTTGTTTTCCCCGTGAATTTAGGATTCAAGCCAAACCACGAAAAACTAGTTTGTCATTATTTTCTTTGTTGTTTATTAGTTTCATTTGATTTTAATCCTTGTCAAGAACTGTTATTGATCAGTTCTAGGTTAAATGCAATCTAGATTTTGTGTTCTAAACTCAACATCATCGAAAACAAAACTTTCAATTTACTAAAAAGTAAAAGTTAAAGATTTAGTTATAATTTGACATTATGGTTCAATAATGAAGGGTGGAAGTACATTATCATTATTATTATGTAGATCAACTAGAGAAAGAAGAAGGGGGGTGGTGGTGAACCTTCATTTGTTATAGTTGTGATTTATAATGAAGAGTGGGGATACATCATCATCATCTTTATACAGATTAATCACCAAGGCGAATGGTGGTAATAATAGCCGTGAACCTGGTTTAATTAATGTTTTTAACAAACAAAAGCTTTTAACAACCATCAACATGATATTGTTGCCCCTGTTTTTTGACAATATTAAATATTTATAATTGAATTTAACTAATTTAAATATTTAATAAATGATTTTGGACAAAACTAATTCACTAGTTTGGGAAATCCTTTTTATTTGGTTAATTTTAGTTGTCGTAATTAGTATTCTATGAATTATCTAGTATGCTATCAAGTATTGATTTTCTTACTTGAGTGAGAACTCTTCTTTCTTATTTGAATTAACTTAGAAGAGTGGATTTTATTTTATTTTTATTTTTTTGTTATAAATAGAGAAATTTTATTATTATCTAATTATGTATTCATCAATGCAAAATTATATTTTTCCATCAAGAATTTCCAAAACTTCAATTTCAATTTACTTTTTTTATGGTTTTTTTTTCTATTTTAATAAGTTCATTTATTTTCTTGACTTAATAAAAAATTTCTAATATTTTGACTCAAAAGAAAATATCAATTTATTTAGTTTTTACCTTAATGAAAAAAGTAGTCAAATTGACATCATTTTTTCTCCCAAAATTATCACTACCTGGTTATTCTATCTTAACATCGATTCATACATAAATTTATCATTGTCCTACTTTTTAAAAATGTATGCATTTATTTGGTAGACTTGTTTTTCTAAAGATTCAAAAAAATTTTAATTATTTACACTCTTTAAAAGTATTGCTTTGCCTCGTATAGATGTGCATGTGTGTGTGTGTGAATAATTGAAACTTTTTAAAACTAATTTATTATTTATTTAACATTTTGCATTTAGATATGCATCAAATGGAAAATAAATGCATGTGTGTGTGTGTGTTAACATTTTGCACTTAGATAGTACACTTAGATATGCATAAATGCGTTAAACATGCATCAGATGGAAAATAAAACATAAGGTCTAAACCAACAGAGTAGATTTCTGCTAATTTGAAGAACGAAATTCATAGTTTACACTGGGATCATAAAATAAAGAAATAAGATACCGAATTCAATTAGTTTACGCTAGTGAAGAGGAAGACAGAATAGTCCCAACTGCAGCTTAAATTTCACTGCAGGTGGAGAAAGGAATTTAGCTAGATTCTAAGGAAAAATAAGAAATCCAAGAAATAGTAAAGTTCCTCCATTCAAAACACGAATAATGCATCTATAGAACAATACAAGGGACTCTAAAAGGTATCCTGCATATAGGTATATAAGAATCAAAACAAGATAACATTTCTGACACTATTTTCTGAGTTTTTCAACACAAAAGTGGGAGCCAAAAAATAATAGATATGACTGCATATAGGAAACAAACATAAGGGATATAAACAGGCAAATATAAGTGATATTTGATCCTTCCTTGCAATATCATTACCTTTAGCTACTAAATAATATCAGGCAGATGGCCTCAACGGATCGAGATGCTTATCAAAGACTTATTTCACCAACTCAAAGCCCTTTTCTAAAACCTCTGTATTTCCTATGATGGCACCTATTGTCACGATCCCTAAATTAGAATTCATGATTTAGGGTTTAAAAGGATAGTTATGAGATTTCAAAAATTTTGGCAGAGTTCCTACTATACATGGACAATTTTCATAAAAACCTACAAGTTTAAAAAAAATTCTACAATACTCCTAATATTTCTCATAATATTCTAAATCACTGCCACAATACAATACGTCACATTAAAACTTAAAATATTTATTCAATAAAATATTAACAATCTTCTTATAATGTTCTAGCAAATATAATATATACAATAAACTAACCCTCTAAAATTTATCTAGTAAAAAGGAATAAGGTTACTTCAAGTTCACCTATCTCTTACTGTTCTAATGAAACTTGAAAGGTAGGGTGTAAGCTAACACCCTGTAGATATTCACATATAATTGGAGTTTTTTAAATAATTTCATAATAATTATGATTCCAATTAAATGAGTCATAGATGATGTAAATAAATAAAAAAAAAGTATAAATAATAATAACACGACAACAATTTAATTTAACTATCACTATGTGTACTGCATAATTTTATGGCACTATTCCCAAGAACTGCCGTCCAAAAAATGTGTAGTTTTCGTACTTTAGGGGCCTTATACTTAGGGACCACCGCCCATAATTTCAAGCTTGCAGGCTTTTACCGTGGGATTGAAATCAAGTCCATAGTCACTGGTGTTAAATAAAGGCCATACACTATCTGACAAGCCACTCATACATAGTGATAATAAAACAATTTATTTCATATCATTTCACAGCATTTCAAATATCGGAAGCATAATTTAATAATAATATTTTTAAATTCTTAAAGAATTTATACAAAAGTGAATAGAACAGTAATCGTATTATTGAAATATAATTATTCATAAAATTTTAATATAAAACCCTACTTTCTAGTTTTTCAAAATGTTAAAACACTCAATTATATGTGAAATACCTACCTAAATTAAAAGATGTCGTTAATTAAATTTTTTTAACTCCTCTAATCTCTCTCTTCCTGACCACCACCTGATATTATTTTTAAGATTAATATATAATTACTAAAATAAACTAATATCTTATGCTATTTATAATAATAGAAATACATTCTTGACTTAAAACCAAACTAAGGTTCAGTCTAAAAATTCTAGAATTTTAAATTTCTAAAATAAAAATTATTAATACTGATAAATTATAAAAATATCCCTATAATATAGATAAT